>RYFJ01002210.1:0-162188 GCA_003991445.1 Oryza meyeriana var. granulata
TGGTTTCTGTGCCTAATGTTTGACGCGTCAGTCTTATTTGAATTTCTAAAAAAATTTTTAAAAAAGTCATTAGCATAAAGTCCTATCGACGCAGATTTAATAGTAAGTACAATTATAATCGATAAAATTTTTTTGAATAGAGGTGAATGATGCAACGATTGTAACCATGAAAAGTGGGAAATAGTTTCTGGGACCGGGGAGTGGTGTAAAAGAGGGGGGAGAGCATGGAGCCGTGTTAGTTGAGTGCTAGATCTGATCTTGCTCCACGCTTTATCGGCAGCTTTATACTGTCACTAGCGTGGTAAGTGATATAGGGGATAGATTCGATATGTTGGCGACTCAGACTCTGTCCATGGTACAGTGCACTATTGCCCATTTCCTAGGGCCAGTCACGGTAAGGAATAAGCTATCCTTCCTTCTATACACTATAGCATTGCGCATGCCTATTGCCATGAAGTCGGAGCTGACCGGGTCCCTCGGTTAATAGTAAGTCGACGAGAACTTTACTCAGTCATCGCTAGTCTCATCAATGGGCTATATTGGCCTTCAGGTAAATGTGCCATCTTCATCGATAGGGTTATATTACCAATGTGGAGTTATTAATCTTGGGTTAATGGTTAATAGGGCAAGATAAAGAGAGAGAGAGAGATGTGTTAATATACATGTCGTTCCTCAATTGTTGTGTGTGAGATTTCGAACATGTCGTCCGGTTATTTGGGGGCATTTAGGATTGCCTGGGGTCTACACTAGCGGCGACGGGGGCCCAAGGCCAGTCTCACTTTGCCCTTAAATGTTTTGGCAAACTAGGTACAGACGGCGCTGCGTTCTGCCCGGTCATCATTCACTCTATAAACGCGCTTTGGGCTTCCTAGCCCTTTTCTTTACGCTTTCACATCAAGCGAGAGCCCTCTGTTTCAACTCCCGGAGACCTCATGAAACTCGCGTACGAACTCAGGGGCACCTAGCCTGAATCTCTCTTCAACGTTGGATTTTTTGTTTTGGTCTTCCTCTGCGCGAAATGGGCATCAGTCAAGCTACAGGTCCTGAGGTAATCTTTCCTATTCCGATTGTCTATGCTTCGTAATGCCAGGATAGATCAATCTGCCCATGGTGGTCTTCATCATCGGGCGCCGTTCTTATGTATTGTATGCGTTTTCTGGTCCCTGTTTGGGATTCTACTTCGGATATTAGCTAAGGATCACGCTCAGCAAGCCAAGTTCTGATTCCGGATGGCTCCTTGATTTTATATTACCAACTTCATATATCTAGTCGAGGCCTAGGTACCAGTTTACAGCTCGCCGATTGGGTGGGCGAAAGGACGCTTTATAATTTCGTACTTCAAGGATCATTACTGCGCGCTATCTACTGAGGAGACGACTAGCACATACTCTCTACTGTACATCTCTTCCATGCTAATGTTAGCTGATTGGACAAGCAGCTTCAACATACATTTATGCGGGGGGGCACGTAGAAACTCGGGCCTGGATGAGGAATGCCGTTAGCCCGGAGGAGATGAGCTAATGGCTCACTTCCGCATCTATAGAGATACACCTCCTCGCTGGCAATTTGGAAACTCACGATATCCGGCCGTGAGCACTCTTCGCATCAATCTCTCCCTACATACGAGATTGGACAAGCTAACGAACCCCTGCTTCGCCGCATACTTCGGTCTCCCCTAGTCATTCATACTTTTTTGCTCACGCACGCCCCCTTCATCGTAAGACTCTTTGGGCCTACCTCTTTCACCTGGACACGGGCCATGACCCCCACTTTGAATGGATGTAACCATGCTCGAGTCTATGTCCGCTGCAACACCATTTATCCGATGCATCCGGACACCCCTCTAACCTCCTCTTCAAACATATCCGGGGACTTCAAGCCTACACAATACGGCTGCAGACGCGATATAAGATATCGGCGTTGGACAAAGTATATCTCGATCCACAAACAAGGGGACTGGACCGGTTGACGATCGGGACATGTCGCTTTCTGACAGTATTGGCTGTTGGCTAGAAACGATTCGTCTTTTTCGGTGGTGCAAACCGCTCGGCCCAAACAACCAATATGGCAATGTTGGCAGAAATGTTGGCCTAATCGGAACAAATCGCACTTGGGACATATCTCCTCGGCGCCACTTATCACTGTTGCATCATGTGGCAGCTAAGGCTATGCGGCCGGCACTAATCGGCATAT
This sequence comes from Oryza meyeriana var. granulata, assembly GCA_003991445.1. NCBI lineage: Eukaryota > Viridiplantae > Streptophyta > Magnoliopsida > Poales > Poaceae > Oryza > Oryza meyeriana. Next base: position 2,194 of record RYFJ01002210.1, read on the forward strand.
CGGGGGGTCCTTGGTGGTTTGTGCAATTATGGCTTGGTGTTTATACATCCAAGTTTAATCCCCGGGGACTGACTTCCTCAATTCAACGCTCTCCCAGCCGATCATCGAGTAGGAACAGAACCACCTACCGCCGATGCCACGCTCTGTAGGTGAAGCTGGCTCGGCCCTCAGCCTTGCTGCATAAGATGATCCTATCGGGACCTCAGCAATGGTTCAATGGGCTTCTATTACGGTTCAACCAGGGAGGCCACACTTTTGGTTCGCGTTATGATAATGCAGCATCGTTTGAAATGCCCTCCAACTTCAATCCACTCGGATGCTCTGGCCGATGATGAATCAAGGACTATATTTTCTATCGGCCATTACCCCGTGCTTCTGCGACTGGCTTCTCGATCTTGGGCCGTCGGCAACACATCATGATGAGTTGCTAAGCCCCGTCATATCGACATCGGTCGGGCTCTCGCCAGGCCTCTCGCGACTCACGCGCGCCAACTCAACAATCGGTTCTATTCTTCATCGACAAACTCAAGCCGGGGCGTCGTAAATAGTGCTCTGGAGTAATGATCGGATGCGGGCTGTTAACAGAATCCCTATCTCTGGGCAATGCCACCGATGTGGAGGTATGCACTGCAACAGCAAAGCTCTTTGCCAATGGTGGTCAGAATGGAAAAACACATGTTCAACTCATCAGCCATCATTACTGCATCTCGCCATCAACGCGACTACGTCGAATCCGATGAAGGGTAATCTCATTAACCTTAACCATTGCCTCCGATCATCTCTTATAATTCTTATCTGCAGGCTGTCGACGAGGACCACCGACAATCAAGTACTAGTGGCCGGCCGAGTCCATTCAACCACCATCGGCCGATCCATCACCTGGGGCACGGTGCTCCTTTCCATCGGTCTCTCCTCCGGCACCGCGGCCAACAGGAAACGCAGAAAAATTGCACGCTTTCGCCCTCACAAGAAGCAGAAAACCAATTATGATGTCGTGGTCACCTGGTGCACCTGCTATTGAAGCATCGCCCCTTCATCCCCGCGGGTATGTGCTAAGTCTTAATATTATTTCTGTTTCCATCTTTACATTATCGATTATTTTCAGCTCGGAGTCATCGCCCGAACCCCTCAACCTCCTGCTGATCATCCTTCCAAGCGTTGGAGCCGACTGACTTTACGCCATTCCAACTCTAGCACCCAGCCGCCAAACCGTCCGATGAGGCCGTTCTTACCATTTTCGCCGGCAGGCATCGCTATCCGATAGACAACCTATTCACCCACTTGATGCCGTATGCTGCTCAAGCCTGCCGATGTCCCGCCTAAGGTAATCTCTGCATCATACTTTCATTTTAACTTATTGCTAAATCCTTTTACCGATGTCAAATCTACAGGCCTTAGCCGATTTGGTTCTCCTTCGACATGGGCAAGTACATTAAAGGCAGATGAAGAAATGGCCACCAACGGCGGTAACCAAAGCATCTTTTTTCCAGCTGACGTGCCGTGAATATCTCTGAATATTCATCCGTCTGCTGGAAAACCAATCGACGCTTTGGTGGAAGACTGCGGGCCGATTCGGGCAAGACTTGTGGGAAATCGACATCATTTGCCCGAAGAGCTCATTGACGCATTTGACTGCTCCTGCATACCTAGAAATCCCACAGATTGCCAGCTCATCCAGCTTAGGCAGCGCATACCGATCGGGGTGCTAATCAACAGAAGATGGTGCAAGACATCCACAACGATTGGCTGTTAGCTCAACAGAGAAGAAGAAGCTTGACGACATGGGCAGCTGCCAACTCAAGACTCAATCCAAACTGGACAACTAAAAGAAAAGGGAGGCCGATTGCTGGCAGAGCTTGAAAAAATCCGCAAGGACCTCGAAATAACAGAATCCCAGCTCATCGGGCCTGCGCACAAGCAAATAAAAAGCAAGGAAGCCAGGTTGCAGCAGCAGTGGCGTCAAGTTGTTCATCGCGCAAAAACTTGAAAGACTATGCCCAGGCACGCGATGGCAAGACTTCATGCTATCGATGAGATTGACCAATCCGCCTGCGCCACAATCGAAACAGTCCAAAAATTCTTGTAAAGATCTCAACATTGATGACTATGAGATTGCTCTGAGACTTCCTTTTTGTTGTAATATAATTAATCGGGTTTGTTACCTGCTCATCTTCCCCCATCCTCGCTGGTAGTGTTTTCATTTGTTTTAATCTTAAAGGTGATACCAATTGATATCGCTATCTTTAGGCTACGCAATATGATACCAATTGGTTGTGCTCTTTTTGCGATTAGACGACAACGGCGGGTTTCTCTCTTTCGGTCTCGTTGTGGGCCTTAGATTTCCGTGTGATCTTCTCAAAGATTTGGATTATTGGAAGATTTACTTGTCAGCCTGAGATAATCAGAAAATTTCTGGACGGTTGCCCATCCTCAACGCAAGCAGAAATTTCTCGCGTTAGGTTGCCCTTCTATCCTCAGCCAAGCAGAAACTTACAGCTGGGCCTAAATCAACCTGATCACTTGAGCCGGTAATGACCAGTCTTCTCAACATGATCTGAAATACCCAGAATCAAGGCACCGTAGCAAAAAAGTTAGGCCAAAAAAAACCGAAACCCACCCAATAGGCACCCAAGTTTTGTCGACATTCCCACAATTGGATGGATTTTACACCCAGCAGGGGGATTTTTTTCAAAGGATCCCGAAAGATCAGGAGTCTCTTTTCCCAACAATGTTAGAGGACACAGGGGAGCGGGGCGTCGGCGACGAAACCAGGGGAAACAGCTAAGGGTATTTTGGTCCTAACTAACACCGTTAAGTCCATAGGATAACGATATGTTAATTTTCTAAAGCAGTTTGTAACTTTAGTGTATTTTCTGGAGGTCCAAACTTTCAGTGGTATTTTCCGGAAATGGAACTTTCAGTGCTTAGACACAATTTTCCCTAAATGTAAATATGAGGCCAGCTATGGTAATGTACTTGAACTGCTATACTCTCTAGGTGAGCACTGCGGTAGTTTCTCTACGGTAAAGCACTGGTACTTTTGTTGCAATGGACGTTATGATCTGACTAGAGCAGATTGTATGAACTGCTTGAAACATAATGTTAGCCTTAGGTCGCCCATCCTCAGCCAAGCAGAAACTTATAGCTGAGCCTAACTCAACCTGATCCACTTGAACCGGTAATGACCAGCCTTCTCAACACGATCCTCAAAAATACCCAGATCAAGGCACCGTACCAAGTTAGGCACCGACTATAGGAACAGTGACATGGATCGCACATAGCAAGTCAAAGATCCCGAAAGATCAGGAGTCCCTTTTCCCAACAATGTTAGAGGACACACGACGGATTAAGGTATAGAAGCTACCTATAAGAGTGTTCTAGAATACGAATGCGACCACTCGGAGACTAACTCATAACTAAAGGATACTCTGATTCTAGGGCCTTGATGAGAACAGGAAAGCCCTAGAGCAGTATGTAAATCACCACGAGGCCAGACCAATAAGGAACTTTTCAAAGATTGTATTAAGGAAAAACCGCAACAAACCAGATGAAGACACAACCCTAAGCACAATCTCATGACAAAAATTTAAGGGTGGTAGCCTACCACTTGTTATCTCGAGATAGACGAATCATGGATTTTGGAGGTTCTTGCAGACCATCGAAGAAGGGGTCGAACAATACCTTAGGACAAGGCGTTCTGCAGGACCTAGGGAAAAAGCGATTGACTAAGAAAAAGTGGTAGATACCAACCCTCGGAAGTCCCCTGGTGCTGTCCATCACCAGTAAATGGGATAGGGTTCACTGCAAGAAGGCACAAGCATTGAGAAGATGTTGAACCAACCAAAGGAACCACTGAAAAATGGTGCCTATAAAAGGAAGCGAAAGCGACCCCATAAAGACACCCTTTTGGACTAAGCCTCTGCTACTAAAAAAGCTCGGCCCTTCCTAGCCAACCAAAAAACCATAGCCATGTCAACCCCGCTACTAGCAACCGAGGGGCATGCCGAGGACAAGCTCAATGGGTATGCCCAGCAACTGGAATTCCTCTGCGCAGTTGGGCTACACGAGGATCCAGTATTTTCCAGTGAGCGGATCGTTCAGGGATCCCAAATAAGCTGGAAGGTGACGGTTTTCCTCATCTTCCGGAGACGAAGTGATCACCTTCCAAAACCTTCAATCCCGGAGAAACACCTTGAAGCCGCCACTCGGGACGTGTTCCGCGAGGCCCTCCTGCGATTTTGCAAGATCTGTGCTCCTTGGGAGTAGCCAACCATTTTGGTATGCACCCCTACCGCGGGAAAGATGATAGCCGGTGCACCTCCACCCAACTGAAAAGGCCGAAGGAAGCAGATGTGTCCCTTCTCTCCAAGCTAGCCTACACCACCGAGAACGCTACGAGCAAGCCTCGAAGAGCTGCATGAGCTTCGGACGATATGCTGAATCTAGAGGCCCGCTATCAGCACCTAGCCCACGAGCACACTACCGCCCTACTCCTGGAAGCCATTACTTGGTCTGTCGTATGTCGATCCGGGGGGTTACCCTGTGTCCCCAAAGGAACCGTGCCGGAAATTGAACCCGCGCACCCCACCATCTCCATAAGAAGGGTTACAATGTAAGCTTTTGTTTCACCACCGCCTTCCGAGCAAAGGCAATTTCCCTTTCGTCCCAAGTGATGTAATACCCTGTACTACGTGTAAGGAAGAATGGAATGTGGAACGATGCAACCTTTTGCCTGCTTAACTCTGTGGCTTTAGAAAGCATTGGCTATGCTCATGCTTAGGCCCAAAAGTACCACTACTAGGAACTCATTCATCAGATTATGCTACTTTAAACAGGGTGACGATCGCACCCTATCAAAAAAATAGCAACCTCAGAATACCCAGAAGGCTAGGAAAAATAAAGGACTTAGACATATTAGGGGAAAAACAACAGTTCCCGTCAAAAGATATCCAAGCACGTCAATCAAAGCCATAATGGTTCCATGCTCAAGACACAGAGGAATTGAGGGATCTAAGCATAATTTTGAAAAAGTGACAGTTTCTTAACCAAGCAACCAAAATAGCTAAGGACCCTCATACTCAAAACCACCAAAGCTAAAGATTAAAAACTGAGACCATAAAAGTCGATACATAGGAATACAACGCCAGCATCTAGCAGCCACACTATCAACTTCCTACTCTAACATCGCCTCCAGGATGGAAAGAAAAACAATGGGTGCCAACACGATGAGGATGCAGATCGGCAATGCACAGGTGGTCCGACTGGCCGTCCTGCGGTGGCTCAGAAGTACCACCCTAAGAATGGATCACTGGGCGCGCCACCCACGGCTAAGACAGTACAGATGGCGGCAAGACAAGACGTAAGCCCGACACATCCACACCCAGCGCAAAACAACAACCACCCCCGGACCAAAAGCCTCCTCCTTGGCTGAAATGCCTCGGTGCCACTGTCGGCTGCACCTCCGCCTCCGGCAACCTCGCTTGCCACCTGCTCGACGGAGCTTGTGCTCCACCTGCCCCAGACGCCGGCGAGAGGCACCTTTGCCCGACAACCTCCTGCTCCGCACCACCTCCAATGCCGGCTGGCAGCACCTTGCTCGCCACATTGATTGCCGCCGACCACTATTGCCGAACCCCAACTCCATTTTCCCCTCCTCACTTTGAGCTACACCACCTCCACTCACCCTCCACTTGCCACCCCACTCCCACCCTAGCCAAAAGAAGAAGCACGGAAGGCCCATAAATAGAAACGGGCTCGATAACACAGGTACACGGGTACACGAAGCAGCAAAAGGTATGTTGGCAGACCCAAATAGAAGACAGGCAACCCTGGTACCCCAGCAAATACAGTATGGTCGTTAGTAGCACACCGATTTGATCCATGCAGAGCCCGATGAAGATACGTCAACACCAATACCAATACCAGAGAAGAACATGAGAACAATGTTAGACCAACACCCGGCAAATCAGTTCAAAAGTTTAGGGCGCCAAACAGTCGGCCCATGTCACTTGGTCAAAGTAGAGCCAGGGACCAGACAGCCACCTGACCCCATGTGTCAAAGCAGCAATCGTCGTTATTGTGATGTATTTGCTTCTATAGCCATGTCTTTATAAGGATTTTTGATATCTCCTTGAACCCGTTTACACGATGATAAATATGTGTATCTTATATACTGACTTATACAAGAGCAACCCCTCAAGTGCTCTTAATTTTTCTATAAGACAATTTCCATAACAAAGCGGGTGATAATAAAGTTTTTTGTGAACTTGTTTTCTTGTTTTTTATTGTTGTAGCGTTGTTGTCGTAATGCATATATGCAAGTTTGTATAGATGTGTGCGCAGAAAAGCAATTTAAATATTTAAATGACAAATCTTTTGATTGGTACCAGCTAAAATAGCTCCACAAAAAATATTAGGACAAACTTTTTACTATGGTATTTAAAAATTCATAACCCGGAGCGAAGCGCGGGCACATGTGGCTAGTGTTAGTAAAAGTAGTACGCTCAATTGGCTTCGAGAAGGAAGTTTGATCCCAACAACCCGGTTCGACTCATAGCAGCCGTTAATTTCCAGGTACAGCAGACGAAACATTTATCTCGTTGGACACAACATCAATTAGTACAGAGGTATAGCAGTCCACAACAACCATTTACTATTTACTGCTAAAGAGACAGAGCTCTGATAGCCAAATCACATTTTTAACGGTGGTTGGGCCAACCACTAGTAATCGACGGCAAGAGAAAATGTAACTTTTTTTTCTGGCAGCAAACGACAACCAGCACGGTATTATTTATGCTGGTGGGTGATATAGCACACCTGCTAGTGAAAACTCTTTTTGCTAGCGGCCGCCAGCGAAGATTTCTAGTTGCAGGCGGTTAGTCACGTGGCCCATCTGTGAAGATAGTTTTATAGGAGTAATTTTGCAATGGTGGTTCGCCTATGAAGATTATGCGCCAAATTTTGAATTTGGATTTCCTGCCAATTTTGAATTTATTTTTGGGTTTGCGTATTATGTGTATATATAAAATCGATGACGATTTGTTTGGAGAATCAATAGAAAAGGTTATCTTTATCGATCGAAGCCGTATTTGATAATATATAAAATATTAATTAATTTAGACAAGCTATTAATTAATATATTTACACAGTACTTATATAAACACATAGCACGGAATGATTTTTTGTAAAATATCTTACAACGCGATCCACACGTACAATTTATATGATTTTCTTGACCAAGTCAATAAGACACTCGAATTCCTTGTTCGAGTTCGGATACCCTTCTTTATGGAAAAACCATCCTAACTTGTGGCACCACTTGTGGTGGATGAAGTGGCACATGTATATATATTGTCAATGGCTCTTTCATCGAGCGTCCTTTCAGACTTATGGAGTCTAGGAAGCTGCTTTGAGAACATGTAGAGAAAAGAAATTGTTCGCAATTGAAAACTAGCGACTATAATAAACGTATATATAGTTGATTTACTTACAGCTGCAGGATTCATGGAGTACCTCCCATTGACCCTAAGGTACTCACAGACATAATATCCACGTAGAACGCTTCCCTTGGGTTGCTTATGGCACTTTGTAAGAGATAAATACAATGTAAATTAGTTATATAGATTATCACGCAGACTTATAAGAAGTGTATGTCCATCATTAATTACCGGTCACTTATTGCAGATCTGCAAATTGTCTCTTTTTTCCAACCGTTCTCCGCCCTCTCGATAGTAGAGCTTATAGGCGCCGTCTGAGCAAATAAAGGGAGTTAGTCATACACATAACAATAGCTCGTGAACGAGAAATCCCTAGTTAAAATTTGTATATATCACTTACAGATCTAAAATTCCAAGGAATTCGCCATAGGTATTGCCCTTTTTGTCGAGAGGGTCCACTGCCATAGCTTCGTCATACTTTGAATACAGAAGAAAGCATATCCAATGGTCGCTACGCAAAATACCGTGAAATTTTTTGTTAGTCAAGTCATGATTAAGTAGAGGTGGAGTATGAACTGGATATCAAACTTACACAAAGTTGTATGGGGCGTATATGCATCTTTTGTCCTTCATTAAGTGTATTGCCTGACCTATGTAAGTGGCCGCCTTCAAATTTTTATTATTATGCATTTCCGCTACGTAGGCATCCCTCTCTGCGGAAGTCATGGCCAGTAGCTCTGTAAACATTTTTTTCTTGTCCAGTTTGAAGGTGTGGTTTGGCTCGCTTATTCGACATGGGTTTAGGAAGCCGACAGGTTCATCCATCTTTTCGTTATATCATAATTCATCCTGCAAAAACGGATGATGAAATCAGGTTATGGGTAATGTATAGGTAGTCTGAACAGGCAGAATGCAGCAGTTGTACACTTACAGGCACCACATGGCGATTAAATTTGCGTCGAGCTTATCCCGGTGGTAGAGGGCATGAATATCCCTGAAATCTACGTAGAATTGGCATGGCCCGCTCATGAAAACATTTGCCGGCACGTCAACGGTTATTTCTCTAATCCCAAACATGCTTGTAAGTATGTACCATTCATACCACCTTTCTAGTTGCCAAGGTCCTTGAACTAATTTCCAGAGGGGTAGGAAAGGCTTGTCATTTTTAAATTTTTCTAGCACATCATCCAATGGTAAAAAATCCATGCCTTTGGCAGGGATTCCCATACCGCTGGTTACCCTGGTAACCGCGCATACCGCCGCGGTAGGGGTAACCGGCGGTATGGTATGCCCGAATTTCATCCAAATTCAAATTTTCAAAAAAATAAAAAATCCAAAAAAATTCTAGTAGGTATTACTTGAAATGTGGATCACTATGGTGAAGAAAGTTTGTGAAAAATGATGAAGTTTGCTTCATATTTTGGAGCTCCATCGAAATTGAAAAAAAAGAGATGGGTCGGTATTTGATTTCTACTTTGTTTAAGTTAAAAAATATAGCAAGGGTTACGGACAAAAATTTATGCAATATTACATTATTTTTCTAGAGATATCCATAATTTTCCTAAATTTTCTACAATTTTCTAGAATTTTTACTACGTTTTACAATTTTTTCGCAATTTTTTTTAGCTTCAACGTATCATGGTTACCGTGGCTTACCGTGCAGTTACCGCGGCTTATCGCACAGAGCTAACTGCGGTAACCATGATCTTACCATGAGATTTTAAAATTTTGAATTCAATTTTTTCGAGATGGAATTCGTGCGGTTTTTGGCGGTTACCGCGATAACCGCGCGGTAACTGTCTTACCATCGGGGGGGAGGGACGGTAAGCGTGGTAACCGCGCTGTAACTGTCTTACCATTGGGGTGAGGGGCGGTAAGGGAAACCTAGGCCTTTGGACAAGCTTATTTTCAGGCCCTCTTCCTTTTTTATCTTGATTGACCTTACTTTTCCTTTTGTCCTCTGTTCCACTGCTCTTGAATGACTGCACCATCCATCTCTGTTTGTGGGCATCCTTTGATTTGTGTTGGTGGGGTCTAATATTAAGCGGGACGACTAGGGTTGCTTGTTCTAACGAACACACCTCAGACTGTGGAGGCGCCTCAGGTTGATTTGTTTGTTCCTGCGGACGCGCCTCAGCAATTTCCGGCTTCGCCTTAGGTTGACATGCTTGTTCTTGTGTACCCACCTCAACAATTTCTGAAGGCGCCTCAAACTGTGGAGGCGCCTCAGGTTGATCTCCTTGTTGCTGGGGAGGTGACGGTGGTGGCGTTGGCGAAGGAAGCCTAGGTAAAACCTACGGAAGATCGGTCGGTTCTTCCCCTTCACGCAAGGCGGGAGATGGTGACACCGGTCTCCTTGGTGGAGGAACCGTTGAGATTCCTAAGATAATGTCTCTTTTGTGCCATAAAATAATCTGGTCCACCATATCTCCCAAGTATACTATGCCCTCGGGGGTTAGAAGGTCTATCTCGTACCTCATGTGATCTACATAGACCTTCTGGACCTCTACCTTGTCATAGTCATCCAGAATATTGGTGCAGTGAAACCTATGGCCCGGCATCGCCCTTCCCGTGGCAACTTCAATCGTCCTTCCTACCCTTCCGATCGAGACGTGTAATCTGCAAGGTGTGTCCTTATTTATATCGTCGACTGGATATCTCAGTCTAGGCGCAGATCTAGGGTCGCTTTGGGGCATGTGTTGGAAAGGTCCGCCTATGAATCTGAAGTGCTCTACCATGAATCTGCTCAATTCTTCTTGCACCTGCTCCCTTATGGATAATGTGATCTCCTGCTTGTAACGGTCACGCTTCCTGTAGCTGTCAGCGTCTTTTCTGAAGCCTTCCTTGCAAGAAAGTTTTGAGTAGACCCCTCGAACGCGACCTAAATGCTCAGGGTTGCCCAACGTGCATGATAGCTAGTAAATCTCCCTATCTGACGTGAATATCCTAGCCTTTTTCTTTGCAGCGATTGACTTCATTTGGTTGGCTACCTGCTGCAGCTTTGGGTCTATGAAAACTACATCGCCCTCCTGCTTAAGAGATCGGGTTCTTGCATGCACACAGTTCTTGCTCCGTTCTTCGTGACCGTCTATAGGTACTGGTTTGTCTGCCTTTCTTAATTCTTCTTCCTCCTTTCTCCACTTCTTGATCTTAGGGCGGTAACCAGTCGAGCCCAAATGATGGGGATACGTGTTTCTCCTTGCCACTTCGAACACTTTCCTACTCTGTTTTAATTCTTTTGCTGAGGTCTTCATCGACACGAACTCTTCCCATTGGGCCTGTGTTTTCTTCCCATAGTCTTGAAAATGGGTTTTATCCTTTTTCACATAAAGCTTGTTAAGATCATATTTCAGTTCTGCCATAGCTTTCCCATAGTCTTCAGCACAAATTCCCTCGCTTCTGTCTCTGTCCCTTCTAGAAATATGATCCTCCTTTTCAACTCCATCCAGCATAACTTCTTTTTTCCAGGTGTAACTTTCTTCCAATCTTTGAATGTGATCTCCACGTTATCCCTTACTACAACCCCGCATTGGTTGTTATACTTGACACAAGCCTCTTTCGACGATAGGGGTTCCCCTTTGGCATTGATACGCGTGACCACATGGGTTTCGTCCGACAGTTTGTTTTTCTTCGCTCTCATCTTCTACGTTTGGGCTTAGCTGCCTCTTTGTGTTGCGTGGCAGACTAGGCTACCACATGCATTTCTCTCTCTCCTGGCGTTGTTACAGCTTTCCGTTTAGACCGTTGCAGGGAATTCTTCTAGTGCAGCATTAACGTGAATCGATTAAAATTTGCATATACAAAAAGTTAGACAGAAGACACGATATTTGACTAAAACGTACCGACTTTACGGGTGGGATGTAATTGGAGTCGACCTTGTCATCGTCCCCGCCCTTTCTCTTCCTTTGTGGAGATGGGTGAGGATTACTTGATGCGTGATACGAAGACTCACTCGCAGGAGCGTTGACCTCAGCATCGCTCGAGCTTGATGGAGGCCACGAGTTGTGGTTCATCCGTGCTCTTGTCACTCGCTTGTGGAGCTTTAGTGGGCTTTCCATTGTATTGGTTATAGATGACTGGAAGATACGTTCGGAAATTAATTATTTGCATCGAAATTAACTTATTTGCATCAAAATTAACTATTGCGTCGAAATTAATTATTTGCATCGAAATTAACTTATTTGCATCGAAATTAACTTATTTGCATCGAAATTAATTGTTGCGTCGAAATTAGCTGTCTGTACAAAAGTTTGTACAATTCACCAAAAAGTCTGTACAATTCCCCAAATTAGGAAATATCAAAAAGTAATCAATTTCAATTAATTTATCACAAATAAAAGTCCGTACAATTCACCAAAATTTCCATACAAAATAAGATATAAAAAAGTCCGTACTCTCAAATAATTATTAAAAAACCGGACCTAAAGAGTTATGACCTAAAGGGTACTCCAGTAGAATGGCCATTTTTAGCTGTCTAAAACATCATTTGGTTAGCTAGAAAAAAAAATAGAGTCAAAAGTGATGCACGCTCTAACAGAATGGTCTTTTGCTAATCTTCAAATCCCAACGGTGAGATTCCTCTCCGAAATTCTGCATAGTCCAGCTGAAATTTATCTACCATGAAATAAATAACTGAACTTTACTTAGGTTTACAGAAAGCTGAACTTTAGATATGGGTGGTTTTGAACTCTTGAACAAATAACTACCGCCATGATACAAAGCTGAAATTGATCTATCGAAAACACAATATGTGAACCAATTGCATATACGTGACGCTATATGCATCCTATGTTACACAAACTAACATATTCAGCTTCAACATATCCACAAGATCTAATCAGATAATCCAGTCACAAAAATTCTTGGAGAATGTCTCTGCATTGGCAGGACACAAATTAACTGAAGTTGTATAACTGAATGTTACAAAAGAACGATACTGTACCCACCCATGCAATGAAGGAGAAAAGAGCTCACTGATCATGGAACATCAGGAGAAGAAAATAAAAGAAGATTATTGTAGTGGAGCATGGACGGCGTACAATGCACCTGAATTGACGCAGGAGGACGGCGGTGGCGTTGGAGCCTGCATGGGGGAGGCAGCGGCTCGATTCGGTGCCTGCGATGCCTGCTCGAGGTGCATGGTGGTGCTAGGAGGCTGGAGGAGGCGGAGATGGATGACAACGGAGCTGGGAATGTGTCACAGCCCGATTTTTTGAGAATTAAATTAATTAATTAACAATAGATTTTCTATACTTTATATTAAAATGTAAAGTTAATTAATTAAGTAAAGTAAAAATGGGAGATAAAAATTTTCTTAATAAATCATGGTTGAAATCATTTTTAATAAATTTATTGTGTGTAAATAACCTCACTAAAATTTTCTCAGATTTTTCAGAGCTCCAGAATTAATTTTAATATCACAAAGATCATTTTCAGTAATTATTTAAACAATTCCCAGTTCCTTTTCTCGAGTCGTTCTTGGCCTAATCCCTTGGTAGCTTTCCCGTCTACTCAAACTCAGGCTGTCAATCCCGAATCCCCAATTTCCTTGAAACTCCGACTTCAAAAAATCCCCCGAAGTTCCAAATCCGACAGACTCGAATATTTCAATTCCTTTTTATTGAATATCCTTTATTTCCTTTTGATTTAAATGACCTTGGTCTCCACAAAATTCAAATCCCTAGATACTCCAAGTTTTCCAATTTTCGGATTCCACAAAATATTTCTGAGTTCTCGAATCCCAAAAACAATATCCAAACGTTCGAAATATTCCAATATTCTGAGTATTTCCCCAAACTCCGATATTTCAAAATAATCCTTTGATTCCCTAAATATCCCAAAATTCTAAATCTTTCAATTTAGAATTTTTCTAGAAAAACCCCTTTGTTTTTCCTTTTTTCTTTCTCCCTTCTCTTTTCTTTCCTTTTTTTTTCCTTCCTTTCCTGTTCTTCTTCCTCCCGAGCCTCCTCCCTCCTCCCTCCTCTCTTCCTCTTCCTTTTGACTCTCTCTTCCTCTCTCGACTGGAGCCTAGCTCAGCCTAGCCTACCCCTGCGCCGCCCCTCTCTTCGGCCCGGCCCTGCGCGCCTCAGCCCACCTTGCGTCACTGCTGCTGCTTGGGCTGGCCTGTGCGCCGCCGCTCCTCCCGACTCTGCCGTACTGCCGCCGGACTCTATGTGACTGCCGCCGCGCATCCCGGCCTCTTGCACCCTAGCTTTGCCCCTCCTCTATAAATACCCAACTGCCCTCGCCCACCCGTGCCCTAGTGTCGCCGCCACTACAGCGCCCCGCCCTAGATCCGCCGCCGTCCGAGCCACCCTGCTCGCCTTGCGCCACCTTCGCTCCGGGCCGCCGCCGCCGGTTGCTCGTCGCCATCCATGTCGCCTCCACCGCCTGTGCCTCATTGCTGCGGGTGAGCATCCCCTTCAGTGCCTCTTGGGTCTACCTCTCCGGTTTGGCATCATCGTCGTATGTTGCCTGGCGTGGTGTCACGCCCAGAAATTCACCAGAATTTCCAAAGCTAATTTGTGCAATAAATCCTTGTCCAGGAATCAGCTGAGGTACACAAATCAACAATTTGATAAACATAACCAAATACGAAATAACGATAAATACTTACAACAGAGGCACTTAGTCCTTACACAGAAGAAATAGCAGCGGAACGGCAACTAGCGTAGCTTCAGCTCCAAGCCACAGGCAGCTCAATTGGGGTATAAGCCAAACACCAAACTTCTCCTCCTTGCTAAGGCTTCACTCTAAAGATTGCAATAATGCAAGCCTGAGTACCACCCACCGTACTCAATAAGCCACACTAGGGAATGCAATGTAATGCAACAGGATACCAAAGGAAAGGCATAGTATGGCTCATTTGCATAAACAACATTTAAAACATTTGCATTTAAAATCATTGAAAACCGTATAGTTTAATTAATATCAACATTAAATCCATCTCTGAACAACGCTCCAACGCAGTTCAGGCCCAAACCATAACTCTCCAAACAGGAGCTATCAATATTCCATCATTTATTTCCATTAATGAGTAGTGTGGGACTAATCATAGAAAACATTGCTAGGCCCGCTCATTAACCGCGAGCACGGCTATTCAAATAGTTTTACTCTGGTCAGAGATGTACCAATTTACCCACAAGACACAACTCCACAACACATCACTGTGTGCCTTAATACCCCCATGGTATCTCGGAAAGGAATGTGATAGGACTCTCCATGTATACCCGCATAACAAGGGAGCCACCCGCTGGACCACTAGTCTCCGGTAGGATTGATCAGATACCTAGTCAGGGAGACGGCCCAACACCCAAGACATGGACTTATTGACGCAGCCATGGTGGTCTTATTGACACAGCCACAACACACCATGGTGGACCCCGGTTGAACGTACTACACTTTGGTTCCCACCATTACCCATTCTAGCTTGTGGTTAGCACGAGTATTGCTTTGCAACAAGTAGTCCGCGAACCGGTCCTTAACTGTCATGAGTACCGCTAGCAACATTTTCAACCCTGGTACTCACAACCCACCATCAATCAAGTTTTAGTTGTCACATTTAACTAATCAACCACGACTCACTGTCGTGAAAATATAACCATTAATCATTAATTAATCATAATGAATGAATAGTTTCCCACATAAAATGACACTATAGTTTCTAGGCATGGCTAAGCAAATCCTAAATAATCTAGCTAGCTAAATAATTAAACATCCAGCTAGTCAATATTATTACCCAGGGTATCAAGGAAAAGGAATCAATCACAAAATGGCTATAATCAAGGAATATAGGATAATAAATAAATACCCATAAGAATGACATTCAAAAAGCGTTGCATGCAATAACGTTAAAACAAAATAGATTTCGCAAATGGGATCAACATGCTCAAGGAGATTGTCGTGTGACTTGCCTCGCAATCGCAAAAGTCTTCAAATAATCTTCCGAACTCTTCCACAGACTCCGCAGTCTTTCGAAACGACGATTGTACGCGACTACACGTAAAACGATAATAAATCCTAAGAAACTCCTATAAACAATACATAAAAAGTACATAAACTAATAGATTATGATTTTAGATAAATTTAGGAAGAAGAACGGGTCGTATCGGACTTCAGATGGAAAAGATACGGCTTTTGGAGGATTGAATTCAGAATAAATCCGAAAAGAATTGGAAAAAATTATTCTCGGGAATATTCTCTGGATTTTGGGATTAAAATGAATATTTTTGGCTATACACAGTAGTGGGGCCCACTGTCATAGGCTAGGTTCAAAGTGGAATTGATCCATGGACCAAGGGATAGGTGGCTTTGGTGGACTAGCTGAGGTATATAACATGTGGCCGAAGGGGACGAGGTGGCAACCGAAGTGGTAGTTGAGGTGGCTAGGGCTGACGTGGTACCGGATTGCAACATATGGATCCAATGATGGAGACTCGATCTAGACAACCCGACGGCTGGGATCGGCTTAGAATTTTATGTGGATTGGACGGTCCGAATTAGGTCTCAAAGGATTAATGACCGGGATGGCTTGAAGACATATTGGCCGGGGTCCATGCAGCAGTGGCATGCCGTGGAGCCAATCGAGCTCGGCTGTCCAAGGCGTAGCACGGGAGACACGCCGGCGACGGCCGGGGATTTCGACGACGACGACGATTGACGGTGCCACGACGGCGATGTGTTGGCGTCTCGTACAGACGAGAGACGGGGCAATGCAATGGTGTCGTCAGCCTAGAGTGGAAAGGAGGGGGTGCGGCGTGCAAGTCCGGCATGTAGGCTCGCTAGCGGCAGGCGAGGCGACGACGGCTTGGGACGGCGGCGTTCGACGACCAGACGACAGCAGCGCTTGGGAACAGGGGTGGCGGCCTAGGGCAGGGCACAACGGGCGGCAGCGCCGGGGAGGAGACGACGATGGCGGAATCGACGGCGACAACAACGACGAACAGGGGAAAAGGACGAGGCGCCGGTGTAGATGACGATGGCGATGCCGACGACGACGATGGGGATGCAACGGTAGACACGGAGCAGAGCAAGGCAGCGGCACGGTGCGCAGGGGAGGAGCAGGCCGAGGCGGTAGTGAAGATGGCGACGATGACGATGGCGACCTCTGGCAGCGGCGCAGTTGGTGCACGGGAGAGGGACGGGTCGGTGGTGGTGGCGGCGGCTCTAGGCGAAGGCGGCAGATGGGGGAAGACAGAGGGCGGCAAGGCAGCGACGTCAGCACTAGAGAGAACGGCGCACAGGCGATAGACGACGACGACTACCTGGCAACGGCGACGACGAACAGGAGGCAGAGGAGGATGGGCGACGATGCCGATTGGAAAAGAACGATGGCGGCGATGAATCAAAGAAGGGCATCTTCGGTCCGGATGCTCACCAGTGGCGATTGGCGGTCGCGAAGACGACGACGACCTTCGGCGGCGGCGTTGGACGACGGCGAGCAGGAGAGAGGCCGAGCGACGATGGCGGCACGAGGACAAGCTGGTGGTGGCGGCTAGATGCCGTGCGGCAGCGGCGCTGGCGATAGCAGGGCAGCGCGAGGCAGTCGGCGTGGCAGCGCACAGAGCGGCGACTCAGGCGGCAAGACGACAGCGCACAGGAGCAGCAGAGAGGCGGCGCGACGGGGTGGCGGCGGCTATATATATGGGGCGACTTGGTGGCAGATTCGGCGGCGGCCGTTGCGGGGCGGAGGCGCAGGGGGCAGTGCTGGGCCGAGATTGGGTGCAGGCCAACGCGGAGTCCAGCGGGTCGGGGCCAAGGAGCGGGTTGGTGGCGGTGCGTGGCGCAGGCCGAGCCTGGGGGCTCGGCTCTGGCGGCAGGAGAGGCAGCTCGGCCTCGGGAGGCAGAGGAGAGAAGAAGCAAGAAGAAGGAAGAGTAACAATGCCCCGGGGAGAAAAAGAGAAAAAGAAAAGAAGGGAGGAAAAGGAAAAGAAGGGAAGGAAAAAGGAAAAGGGGTAAAATTGGCAGGGAGAAAAATAGGAGTCTTCTTTTCTGGAAAATTCTAATTTCGTAAAAATTAGAATTTGGGGATATTTGTGGAATATGAGTCGTGTTCTGGAATTTAGAAATTTCGGAAATATTCGGGACATTGAAATTATCTAGGTACGATGATATATATATATATATATATATATATATATATATATATATATATATATATATATATATATATATATAGGGGATCGAAGGGTATTTGGACGAATTTAGAAAACAAAAGTATATTTAGTGGGGTCCAGGAAATGGAATATTTTGTGGGATTCAGAGAATGAAGAATATTTTCCCGAGGAATATTTGGGGAATAAAATATCGGAATATTCTTCGGGTTGGGAACTAGAGAAGATTTTCCGGGAACTAGGAAATGGAATATTCTGAATAAAATATTTCGGGATTAGGGAATTGACAAGGGTGTTTTATTGGGACCAAAATTTGGAGAAATCTCAAACGATTGGAGAATTGGATTTATTTTGACAGAAAAGGGGTTTAAGGGAATATCTGGGATTTATCTCAAAAGGAAATATAAATATTTCGAATACAAATGATCTCGGATTGGGAGTCCAAAAGAGTTCTAGGGTTTCAAAAATGAATAAATCCGGTAACTCCGAATTTAGGTTTTCGAGGTGACTTTAGGGTTTTGGGAATGACACAAAACCCTAGAAGAAAAAGGGAGTCAGAGTTCACGATGAACGGGAAGATTTCAAAGGACTGAATCAGGAACGACCCGAACAGGGGAAAGGAAAAGGAATTTATTTTATATTTAATTAATTTACTAAAGTGATCTTTATTGAATTAAAATTAATTCTATAGCTCCGAAAAATCCGAGAAAATTTCAGAGAGTTTACTAAATCACGGGGAATTTACCAGAAGTAAATGCCACCATGAAACATGAAGAATTTATTATTATAAATACTCAAACGCTTAAAATACTCCAACAAAACCCTTGGAATATAAAAGTATCCAAGTATTTATTTAAAGATTTAAACTTGGGATTTTTTATATTGTAAATTTCAAAATTTTATTCAAACTCTTTTCTTAAACAAAAATCTTCTAGTATATTCTTGTATTTCCATTTACCCACGATAATTTTTAATTAAGACAATTTTCAGGGCGTTACACATGGCCTCTGTGCTTCCATGATGGTGCCGCCTCACTCCCCAACTCGGTGTGCCACCGTCGCCCTCCTCGCTGTGTCATCACCGGGGATGTCCTCACGATGGCGCCGCGCCATGTCATCCCTCCGCCGCTGGTTGCCGCAGCCACCGTCGTCAAACACTGTCATCCCCGAACCGGCGTCGCGCTCTAGGTGCACGGGCTAGCTCACCGCCCCGGGTCACTGACAGCGGGTCCCGTCGGGTTGCTCCTCTTTTGTGAATGCCAGGTGGGACCTAGTCAGCAGCCTCCTCAATGACACAGACACGTGGGTCCCACCGGCACTCTCTCTTTTGTGACTGCTCGGTGGGTCCGATGAACAACCCTCAGAACCATCTCGGCCGTCTGTCGTCTTCGATCTAATCCGGGCCATCTAATCCTCATAAAGCCCTTGATCAGATCTCGTCCGTCTGATCTATCTCAGTTTAATCCGAGCCGTTGGATTTCCCTAACTCCCAAACTGTGCCACGTCAGCCCTAAATTCACCTCAGTTGCCACCTCGGATGCCACCTCACCCTCCTCTGTCTGTGTGGTAATACACATCAGCCTGTCCACCATCCTAGCTCCTCCTCTTCTCCATAGACCTAGTCCACCAGGGGCCTAGACAATGACAGTGGGTCCCACTCCAATTTCCTATTCAAAAATAATTCCTTTATTAATTAATTTCCAAGGGAATATTCTTGAGAATATTCCTTTTCTAATTCTTTTTGGATTTTCTCTGAATCCTATCTTCCGGAAGCCGTAATTTTTTCGTCCGAACTCTGATTCAACCCATTCTTCTTTCTAAATTCATCTAAAATCATGATTTACCTATTTATGTACTTTTATGTACTGTTTATTTGGAGTTTCTTAGGGTTTTTCCTCATTTTACGTGTAGTCCGTCATTTTCGTCGTTTCGGAAGATGATGGAGTTTGCGGAAGAATTCGAAAGATCATTTGAAGACTTTTCAATTGCAAGGCAAGTCACACGACAATCCCCTTGAGCATGTTGATTCCTTTTGTGAATTTTTTTTTATTTCAACGTTATTGCATGAAATGTTTTGGAATGACATTATTACAGGTATTTACTTATTATCTAATTTTCCTTGATGATTATGGCCATTTTGTTATTGATACATGTACTTTGATACCCTAGGTAATTAATATTGACTAGCTGGATGTCTAATTAATGATCTCGGTAGATTATTTAGGTTCTACTTAGCCATACCTAGAAACATTAGCATCATTTTATGTGGGAAACAAGTGACTCATTTATGATTAATTAACGATTAATGGTTATTATTTTCATGGCAGTTGGTCGTGGCTGGTTAATTGAACATGCTAACTAAAACTTGACTAATGGTGGGTTGTGAGCACACGGAATGATGATGATGCTAGTGGTACTCATAACAATTAAGTACCGGTTTACGGACTACTTGTTGCGAAACATTTATCGTACTAACCACAAGTTAGGATGGGCAATGGCTGGACTTGTAGTGTAGCATGTCCCAGCAGGAGGCACCACGGTGTGTTTAGTTGATAGGTGGTAGTATCAATAAATTCACAATGGCACTGTGCCAATTAGTCCATATATTTTGGGAGCCAAGAGTTTCTCTAGCCGGGAGGTTGGGCCACCTCTACTAGGACTTGGCCGGTGGCCATTATGTTGGGCATGTTATGCGAAATGTCTTGTCACGGTTTCCCCCTTTGTAGTACCATGGTGGTATTTCGGGGCATGGTAACATGCGTAGCACTGTGTCTTATGTGTAAATTGGTACATCTCTGGCCAGAGTAAAACTATTTGGATAGCCGTGCCCGTGGTTATGGGCGAGCCTAGCAATGTTTTCTGTTATTAGTCTCACACTACTCATTAATGCTAATAATTGATGGAATTTGATAGCTCCAGTTTAGAGGGTTATGGTTTTGGGACTGAACTGCATTGAAGTGCTGTTCGGTGATTGGGTTAAAATTGATTAATGATTAAACTATATTGTTTTCAATGATTTTAAATGCAAATGTTTTAAATATTGCTTACGCAAATAAGCCATACTATGCCTTTCCTTTGGAATCCTGTTGCATTATTTTGCATTCTTAGTGTGGCTTGTTGAGTACGGTGGGTGGTATTCAGTCTTGCAATATTGCAATCATCAGAGTGAAGCTTTGTGTGGAGGAGAAGTTTAGTGTTTGGCTTATACCTTAGTTGAGCTGCCCATGGCTTGGTGTTGAAGCTACGCTAGTTGCCGTTCCGCCGTAGTTTTCTTCGGTGTGAGGACTAAGTGCCTCTTTTGTAAATATTTATCATTATTTCGTTTTGGTCATATTTATCAAATTGTTGATTTGTGTACCTCGGCTGATTCCTAGACGAGGATTTTTTGCACAAATTAGCTTTAAAAATTTTAGTGAATTTCCGGGCATGACAAGTTGGTATCAGAGCCAATCTTGACTGCAGGATAAGCCAAACGGTCAGACCTTAAGGGCATCTTTTCCGAAAAATCTATTTGTGAAAAATTCTCCTCTCATCTATGGAATTCTTTGCAAAAATTTTTATCTATCCTCCCTTACTCCTTCAACTGGTTTAGTGGTTAAACCTGGTGGCTACAACAAGAAAGATGCTAAAAGTTGTCGAGGGTGTCAACTGATGGAAGCCATTTCAAGCATCGGAAAGTGTCAAGGAAGATTCTCGGAACCAAGTCGTCGTGCCGTCAACAAGGAACGAAGACTTCACGCAAGGAACCTATTCTAACCTAGACCTCCCCTGTGACCTTTGAAGAGTAGTAACGTTAGTAATAGCACGTGTGTTGCTTGCTTGTGTGTAGGTATGGTCTACATCTGGGGATGTGATCATACTAGGTTGTTTGCTTAATCAACCTAAACTGTAACTGCTCACTCACATCACATCAGTAGTACAATATGGTTAAGGTCCTCTCTATAGTGTAACCCTCTTCTTTCTCTCTCCTTGGCACCTTCAACAGATGGTCGACACCTGGAACGGAAGTTACACAAAGAATAACAACAACAACAACAACAACAACAACAACAAAGGTGGTCCCAGCACACAGAACGACGAAACAGCCACCCATATCCCCAACATGCTAGAGAACCCCACGCTTGCTCAAGTCTTAGCTAACCAGACCTAGTTAATGGCCTTAATGATGCAACGGATGCAGAACAACCAAGCTCAGTATCAAGCACTAGCTTCTTCGCCCCATTCCAAGCCGTCTGAGTTTCTTCGTGTGAGGCCACCTACATTCTCAAGCACTACCAACCCAGTGGAAGCTATTGACTGGTTGCACGCTATCGAGAAGAAGCTAGACCTATTTTAACGTATGGATCAAGAGAAAGTCGCCTTTGTGTCACATCAGCTACATGGACCTGCTTCAGAATGGTGGGATCACTTCAAGGCGAATAGAGTAGAAGGTCAGCAAATTACCTAGGTAGAGTTTACCGATGGTTTCAAGAGAGCCCACGTTCCTGCTGGAGTAGTTGCTTTGAAGAAGCGGTAGTTTCGTGCACTTAGGCAAGGTAACCGTATAGTAACAGAGTTTCTTCATGAGTTCAACCGCTTGGCACGTTGTGCTCCGGAAGATGTGTGTACTGACGAAGAAAAGCAAGAGAAGTTCCTAGAAGGTCTGAATGATGAGCTGTTAGTTCAGTTGATCTCCAGGGACTATGAAGACTTTCAGAAGCTGGTAGATAAAGAAATTCGCCAGGAGGATAAGCAAAACAGGATAGACGAATGACTGCTTACAAGGGACTCTAGAGCAACAACCAGAGACAACGAACCATGCCACTTCAGGTCGGTGGATCATCGTCGGCACCGCAAGTTTCTCTAGAAGCCAACCCCCAAGGATCATGATCAAGAGAACAGGAACAATGTGGTGGACAATGCTCAAGGATCTCAACTTGCATCAGCCCAAGAACACCAGCCTCAACAGGACAACAATGAGAAGAAGACGTTTGTGTGCTACAACTGTTTTGAGCTAGGCCACTTTGCGAAACAGTGTCCAAAGCCGAAGCGTCATTAGCAACAGGGACATGTCAACAACATCATCATCATTGGAGCCAATGCAGAGCCGGTTACGTCCCCAACTGATGGAGACGAGCTAGATGGATCAGAAGAACAGTAGACCCTTAGCTTTAGAATGTTAATGGAGAGTTATGGAATAAGTCAACCTTTAGTTATCTATGTCATTTTCTTTCTAGTCGTTCCAAATCTCGGGACGAGATTTTTTGCAAGGGGGGTAGTTTGTCATAGCCTGATTTTTTGGGAATTAAATTAATTAATTAATAATAGATTTTCTATAATTTGAATTAAAATGTAAAGTTAATTAATTAATTAAGTAAAGTAAAAATGGGAGATAAAAATTTCCTTAATGAATCATGGTTGAAATCATTTTTAATAAATTCGTTGTGTGTAAATAACCTCTCTGAAATTTTCTCGGATTTTTCAGAGCTCCAAAATTAATTTTAATATCACAAAGATCATTTTTAGTAATTATTTAAACAATACCCAGTTCCTTTTCTTGGGTCATTCTTGGCCTAATCCCTTGGTACCTTTCCCGTCTACTCAGACTAGAGCTGTCGATCTGGAATCCCTAATTTCCTTGAAAGTCCGACTTCGAAAAATGCCCCGAAGTTTCAAATCCGGCAGACTCGAATATATTCAATTCCTTTTTATTGAATATCCTTTATTTCCTTTTGATTTAAATGACCTTGGTCTTGACAAAATTCAAATCCCCAGATGGTCCAAGTTTTTCCAATTTTCGGATTCCACAAAATATTTTTGAGTTCTCTAATCCCAAAAATAATATCCAAACGTTCGAAATATTCCAATATTCCGAGTATTTCCCCAAACTCCGATATTTTGAAATAATCCTTTGATTCCCTAAATGTCTCAAAATTCTAAATCTTTCAATTTAAAATTTTTTCAGAAAAACCCCTTTGTTTTTCCCTCTTTTCTCTCTCCCTTCTCTTTTCTTTCCTTTTTTTTCATTCCTTTGCTGTTCTTCTTCCTCCCAGGCCTCCTCCCTCCTCTCTTCTTCTTCGTCCTGACTCTCTCTCTTCATCTCTCGGCTGGAGCCCGGCTCAGCTTGGCCTGCCCCTGCGCTGCCCCATTCTTCGGCCCAGCCCTGCGTGCCTTGGCCCGCCTTGCATCACTGCCTCCGCTCGGCCCGGCCCATGCGCCGCCACTCCTCCTGACTCTGCCGTACCGCCGTCGGACTCTACACGACCGCCGCCGCGCATCCTGGCCTCCTGCGCCCTAGCTTTTCCCCTCCTCTATAAATACCCAACCGCCCTTGCCCACCCGTGCCCTAGTGCCGCCGCCACTACCGCGCCCCACCCTAGATCTGCCGCAGTCTGAGCCGCCCTGCTTGCCCCGCGCCACCTTCGCTCCAGGCCGCCGCCGCCGGCCGCTTGTTGCCGTCCACTTGTCGAGGCCATAGGCCCCAGGTACCTCATGGGAAGCTTTATGGCCACTCAGATAGAGGATAGGCCCAATCATGCAATTAGGGATGCAACAGGACTCGGTACATATTACCTTATATGATAAGGGAAGAGATACAGTCCTAATCGGGTACGTTGTATTCCTAGAAGGAAATCCCTTGGTCAAGTCCGACTGGAATTCCTATCTTGTAACCTTGCCTCCTCGGTATATAGGAGAGGCAAGGAGCCCTCTAGGGCAGAACAATCTCACTAGAGAAACCTCAAAGGCAATACACCACAGCTGGAAGTAGGGTATTACCTTACATTGAGGGCCTAAACTAGGATAAATTGTTTTGTATTCCTTTGTAATCCATCAAGTTTAGGTCTCACGAGTAGCCCCATATTATTATTGTTGATACAAAACATCGACAGTTGGCGCGCCGGGTAGGAGGTTCGTCAAGATCATCTTCATCAAGTCTGATGGATCCAACCACCGGAGTCGACGGCGTCAAGTTCTTCCCTAGGCAGATAATCAGCTTCGGGAGCCTCGACTTCATCGCTGACAAATTCGGCGTCCTCACCCTGTCCAACTCGGACTTGATCCGATCGGCCAGAAACCATGCCGACTCCGCACCAGTTGGCCTACTCAACACTGCAACAATCTTCGACGACATGCTGCGACAATCCCCAAGATGTGTGAGTCTTGGGGCAACTCTTTCTTTCGATGTTCGACTCGGACTCGACCTGGAGCCAGTTGAGATTAGGCTAAGAGAGGAGGAGATCGTCAATCTCCCGTTTGGACTCAGCAACACCATGGACAATTTCAATCTCATTCCGACGCGGCAGACCCAATCCCCCAAAGCTCGACTCGGATACGGCCCAGAGCCACTCAAGATCGGATCTAGGGAGATTGGAGTTGTAATTACCGTCCTCAACTACTCCGACTCCGACTCTCAGTCGGACAGTAGCTCGACAAGCTTCTCCCCACCACGTGAAGTCTTCATGACATCCAAGGGCTCAACTCCCACTAAGGATGCACGCCGACTACGCGATTAGCAATAGGAGGAGGCTCACTGACTGCGTGAACAACAAGAGGAAGATGCACGACGCTTGCAAGCCGAGCGTGACGCTCGTAACGACAACCTACACAAAGCTGGGCGGACTGCACAACAGGAGATCCTCCAAACCCATGTTGGCGACCACGATGTCTTTGTAACTCCACAGCAGAACATCGTAGCCGCTGCTACGCTACTCGACACCTTGCATTTCGGGCCTGACCACCAGGCCACCCCGACTATCGCAAGGATTAAAGCCATGATCACCGCTGTGGCCTGTCAGCAGTGACAACAATCTGGAGACACCCTAATACCGTCGAACAAGACGGCTTCAGACGCAGCAACCTCATCTGCCTCAGCACGGTGCCATATAGCTGGCTCTAGTCGGCATTGCTCGGAGTCTCATCATACGTCACTCGGCAATTACAACAATGATCGAAGGCGGCACAATGACGACCGCCGTGACAACCAGGATGCCCGAGGATGACTATGGCGGGTTCTCCGCCACGACATCAACACCCGACGCTGAGAGCGCGAGGAAGACGAGCGCCGCTGATTGGAAGATGAACACGAGTGCTTCAGCCTCCACCACGAGCGATTTCATTGCCATAGCCAGAGTCGGAGTCCTCATGCAGATGAAGGAGTACTAGCATTCACCCATGAGCTACAACAGGTCGACTGGCCATCTAGCTTCAAGCCGACTGGAATCGAGAAGTACGATGGGAAGACCAACCCCGAGTCCTGGCTCATGGTCTACACTTTGGCAATCCATATAGCCGGAGGCGATCATAAGGCCATGGCTAACTATCTTCTAGTTGCCTTAGCTGACTCGGTGAGAACATGGCTAACCAGCCTTCCCAAGCGATCAATCGGCTCCTGGGGAGAATTATGAGAGTGTTTCATCGCCAACTTCCAAGGAACATACAAGAGGCCGTCTTCCGAGTATGACTTATATCAATGTCACCAAAGGAAGAACGAGTCCCTCCGTGACTCCATCAAGAGGTTCTCCAAGAAGAGAAATTCAATTCCCAAGATTAAAGACGAGGTCATCATCGCTGCCTTCCGCAAGGGAGTGAAGGACACCTCGTTCATTGCCAAGTTCACTCGGAAGCCTTCAAGTTTTGTCAAGGCTCTATTCGACATGGCCAACAAATATGCCGACTCGAACGACGCTGTTGCCGAGGCCTTGGATGACAAGAAGGAGCCCTGACAGAAGGACAAGAAAGACACAGATGATGCGGCCCCGACTAAGTCCGGCAGTTGCAAGCACAAGTCGGACAATGTTGTGGCGGCTGTTGAACACAGCCGACCGCGACCCTCAAGGACGGACGAGTACCAGAAAGTCATGAACGGGCCATGCCCTTTCCACCCAAAGGGGAAGCACACTGCTAAGAACTGATTCATGCTCAAGAAGTTCGCTTCGGAGCAAACATTAGCATCTGGCGATACCAAAGACAAGGACAAGCCAGATTCGGGCGCAGCCGGTGACTACCAAGATCCCTAGGCTGAGCTCATTCACATTTTTGGTGGGCCATCTGCATACGAGTCCAAGAGAAAATAGAAGCTAACAACTCAAGAAGTCAACTCGGTCTCAACAGATGCCCCCAATACCTGCGTTGGTCAGAGAAGGCAATCACATTTGATCGCGCAGGGCACCCCAACTGAGTCATGCATCCAGGGCGTTACCCACTCGTCCTAGACCTGGTCATCAGGAGTATCAAGTTGAAGAAGATTCTCATCGATGAAGGAAGCGCTCTCAACATATTGTTCGCCAAAACGCTCGACGAGATGAAGATCCCTCGATCCGAGCTACGGCCGAGTACTGCTCCCTTCCACGAGGTAATCCCCAGCCTCTCTTCCACTCTACTCAGATAGATCACTTTGCCGGTTACTTTTGGCACGCGGGAGAATTTCCACACTGAGAACATCTGTTCGAGGTTGCCGACTTCGAGACCGCGTATTACGCCATACTCGGATGGCCTGTACTAGCCAAGTTCATGGCGGTGCCCCATTATATATACATGGTGCTCAAGATGCCAGGACCAACAGGTGTACTTTCCTTGCGCAATGATGTTAAGCAAGCCCTTCACCTGCGACAAGGAGAGCTGCGAGTTGGCCCAATCCCAAGAGGCAGCAGTCGGACAAAATAATATCCAACTAGCTGCAATACATGCAAATGAGGACGATCAAGTTTCAGCGAAGAAAACAGCCAAGTCGGGAATTTCGGCGGATTTAGAGACAAAGAAGATCCCCCTAGACCCTTCGACCCCACCAAGACTACGCTTGTCGGGATCGAACTCGACCCCAAATAGGAAGATGCGCTCATCACCTTCCTCTAGGCAAACATGGATATATTTGCTTGGAAACCTTCCGACATGCCTGGTGTACCAAGGGAGGTGATCGAACATTCGCTCAACGTCAAGCCGGACGCCAAAACAATCAAACAACGACTGTGGCGCTTCGCACAAGACCACAAAGATGCTATTCTGGAGGAGATAACCAAACTCCTTGCAGGCGGGTTCATCAAAGAGGTCTATCACCCGAATTGGCTGGCAAACCCAGTTCTGGTCTTGAAGAAAAATAGTAAATGGCGCATGTGTGTCGACTACACTGACTTAAACAATGTGTGCCCTAAGGATCCATTTGGTCTACCCAGGATAGATTAGGTGGTCGACTCCACTGCGGGGTGAGAGTTGCTTAGTTTTCTCGACTATTATTCAGGATATCATCAAATCAGCCTAAAGGAGGAGGACTGCCTAAAGACTTCTTTTATTACGCCATTCGGTGCATACTGCTACGTCACTATGCCGTTCGGGTTGAAAAACACTGGCGCACGTATCAATGTGCTGTCCAGTGGTATCTTCACACTCAACTCGGGTGCAATGTGGAGGCGTATGTCAACGACATGGTAATCAAGACCAAAATCAAGTAATACCTCATCGCCGATTTAGAAGAAACTTTTCAAAGCCTTTGGAGATTCAGGATGAAGTTGAACCCGGAAAAGTGCGTCTTCGGAGTACCTTCGGGAAAGTTACTAGCTTCATCGTATCCCGCCAAGGCATCGAGGCTAATCCAGAGAAAATCGACGCTATCATGAACATGGCACCCCCGACTAGCCAAAAGGATGTACAGAAGCTGACTGGCTGCTGGCGGCACTCAGCCGATTCGTTTCCTAACTTGGTGAACGGGGCATGCCCTTTTTCAAATTACTGAAGAAAGTCGATAATTTTCAATGGACGCCAGAAGCCCAGCATGCCTTCGAAGACTTTATGAAATTCCTCACGTCTCCACCCGTGTTGGCATCACCTATGCCCCAAGAACCACTTATGTTGTATCTGGCGGCAACCTCTCAGGTAGTCAGCATGGCGTTGGTCGTAGAGCAGGCAGAGCTTGGGCATATACAAAAAGTACAGAGTCCAGTGTGCTTCGTCAGCGAAGTCCTAGGCGACTCCAAGATAAGATATCCCCAAGTCCAGAAGCTGCTATATGGCTTGTTCATAACTGTCCAGAAATTGGTGTATTATTTTCAGTCGCATCAGGTTATAATTGTCATATTATATCCACTCGGGGATGTCCTATACAATTGCAAGGCCACCGGCAGAATCGCTAAATGGGCACTCGAGCGGATGGCGTTTGATATTATTTTTCAACCTCGGACAGCAATCAAGTTACAAGCACTTGCCGATTCGTGGCTGAGTGGATAGAGGTTCAGTCGGATACATCAATAGACAAGTTAGAATACTGGAAGATGTACTTCGATGGTTCTTTATGGATCGGGGGAGCAGGGGCTGGCGTCGTCTTGACGTCACCCACTGGAGAAAATCTCAAATATGTCCTTCAGATTCACTTTTCAGCATCTCACAACGTCACTGAGTACATGGCACTCATCCATGGCCTACGCATCACCATATCACTCAGCATCTGCTGACTGGTAGTACGCAGGGATTCTCAACTCGTGGTCAACCAGGTCAGGAAAGACTGGACGCATCTGGACAACAACATGGCAGCATACTGTCAGGAGGTACGAAAGCTGGAAAACAAGTTTGATGGGTTGGGGATTATGCACGTACTATGCCAATACAATGAAGCTGCAGACGAGTTAGCCAACATGGGATCCAAACGAGAAGTGGTTCCGACTAGAGTTTTTGTTGAGCAATTATTGGAACCGTCAGTCAAGAAGAAACCAGTACTCGAGCACTCAGGGGCTGAACCTACCCCACCAACAAATGAAGTACTAATTATCTCTCAAGATTGGCGAACTCCAATTATTAGGTTCCTCCTGGAAAATGAGCTCCTAGAAGATCGCAGTGAGGCTGAGTGGATCAAACGTCGAAACAAGTGTTTCCTTGTAGTCAGAGAAGATCTCTATCGTTGAAATGCATCCGGAGTCCTCATGCGCTGTGTCACACCTAAGGAGGGCAAGTAGATTCTGTAGTCCATCCACTCGGGCATCTGTGGCAACCATGCTACATCAAGGACGTTAGTCAGAAAGGTTTCAGACAACGTTTCTTCTGGCTGACTGCAGTTACAGACGCAAAAGACATAGTTTGGACATGCGAGGGATGTCAGTTCTTTGCGTGGCAAACACATGTTCCAGCTCAAGAACTACAAACAATTCGAATCTCTTGGCCCTTTGCAGTTTGGGGGCTTGACATGGTCGGGCCGTTCAAAAAGTGCCAGGAGGGTTCACATACTTGTTCGTCGCAGTGGACAAATTTACAAAGTGGATCAAGGCAAAACCCGTTGCTACCATAACAGCGGCAAGGGCAAAAGACTTCATCATGAGTATTGTATATCGATTTGGAGTTCCCAACCGCATTATAACGGACAACGGCACTTAGTTCACTAGCGACGTTTTTAAGATTTCTGTGACGACTTTGGCATCAAGATCTGTTATGCTTCTGTGGCGCACCCACGAAGCAATGGGCAAGTTGAGCATGCCAATGACATGGTCTTACAAGTTATCAAGACTAGGATGTTGTCATGCCCAGAAATTCACCAGAATTTCCAAAGCTAATTTGTGCATTAAATCCTTGTCCAGGAATCAGCCGAGGTACACAAATCGACAATTGGATAAACATAACCAAAACGATAAACGATAAATACTTACAAAAGAGGCACTTAGTCCTCACACAGAGGAAAACAGCAGTGGAACGGCAACAAGCGTAGCTTTAGCACCAAGCCACAGGCAGCTCAACTGGGGTATAAGCCAAACACCAAACTTCTCCTCCTCTCAAAGCTTCACTCTGATGATTGTAATAATGCAAGACTGAGTAGCACCCACCATACTCAACAAGCCACACAAGAAATGCAATGTAATGCAACAGGATACCAAAGGAAAGGCATAGTATGGCTTATTTGCGTAAGATAGCATTTAAAATATTTGCATTTATAAAGATTTAAAAATAGTATAGTTTAATTATTATCAACATTTAACCAATCTCTGAACAACGCTCCAACACAGTTCAGGCCCAAAACCATAACCCTCCAAATTAGAGCTATCAAGTTTTCACCATTTATCATCATCATTAAGCAGTGTGGGACTAATCACAGAAAACATTGCTAGGCTCACTCATTAACTGCGAGCACGACTGTTCGAATAGTTTTACTCTGGCCAGAGGTATACAACTTTACCCATAAGACACAATCTCAACATCATGTCAGCTATGCACCGTGACACTCAAAATTACCCGAGTAGAGATTGTGACAGGACCCTTCGCATAACATGCCCAACAGAATGGCCACCCGCCAAGTCCCTAGTAGAGGTGGCCCAACCTCTAGGCTAGAGAAACTCTTGGCTCCCAAACAGATGGTCTTATTGGCACTGTCATTGTGGATTTATTGACACTACCACCTATCAACTAACCACACCATGGTGCCTCCTGCTGGGACATACTACACTACAAGTCCAGCTGTTGCCCAATCTGGCTTGTGGTTAGTACGGTGAATGCTTTGCAACAAGTAGTCCGCGAACCGGTCCTTAACTGTCATGAGCACCGCTAGCAACATTCTAATCCTGGTGCTCACAACCCACCATTCAGTCAGGTATTAGTTGGCACAATTAATTAACCAGCCACGACCAACTGTCGTGAAAGAACATCCATTAATTATCGATGAATGAATCATTAGTTTCCCACATGAAATGACGCTATAATTTCTAAGCAATGGCTAAGTAACTCCTAAATAATCTAGCCAGATAAATAATTAAATAGCCGGCTACTCAATATCATTTACCTAGTGTATCAAGGTAAAAGTAGCAATATCAAATTGGCCATAATAACCAAGGAATATCGGAATAATAATAATCACCCGTGTAATGGCATTCCAAAATATTTCATGCAATAATGTTAAAACAAAATAGTTTTCACAATTGGGATCAACTTACTCAAGGAGATTGTCATGTGACTTGCCTTGCAAACGAAAACGTCTTCAGCAAATCTTCCGAACTCTTCCGCAGACTCCGCGATCTTTCGTAACGGCGATTATACGCGACTACACGTAAAATGAAGAAAACCCTAAGAAACTCCAAATAAATAGTACATAAAAAGTACATAAACAAGTAAATCATGATTTTAGATGAATTTAGGAAGAAGAACGGGTCGAATTGGAGTTCGGACGGAAAAGATACGGCCTCCGGAAAATTGAATTCGAAATAAATCCGATAGAAAAGGAAAAGAATATTCCTTGGAATATTCTCTGGATTTTCGAATTAAATAAATATTTTAAAAAGGGACTGACACGTGGGGTCTACCAGTCAGTGACTTGGTTCACGGTAGAATTGGTCCATGGACCGAGGGATAGGGAACTAGGGTGAAGTGGATGCCACGTGAGCAGGGGATGACAAATGGCAGCTGAATCTGGTGACCACTGTGCATTTAGGGCTGACGAGGCAGATGATGCGGCACAGATCTAGGGCTTTGGGGATCCACCGGCTTAGATTGGATCTGGAGAAGATCGAACGGCTAGGGTTTCATCTGGGGTTTAAAAAGGATCGGACGGATCGGATTTGGTCGACATGATCCAATGGCTGGGGATTTTGGATGAGGCTCTACTCGTCGGGCCCACTATCATGTACTGGAGAGGAGGAGCACCGGGTCCACACGTTGGTGTCACCAAAGGTTGCCGGCCGGGACCCATAAAGCAGAGGCGCAGGGGAGAGAAAGGAATCCTGCCATGGGGCTCAGCTGAGGAGGACAGGGCGACGACCACCGAGGGTGACGGGCAGAGTGACAACCGGCGAAGAAACCATGAGGATGACGGTGGCTCAGCCGCAGGGAAGGAGGGCGGCCGACACCGATGGGAGCATAGGGCTAGTGCATGGCGGAGTTCGGCAGGTAGGACGGCGACCGGCGCGGGTGACGCGGCTAGGCGACGGCACCGGGTTGACGACGAGGGCGGCAGCGGAAGAGGATGACTTGGCGGCGGCCGGGGCGGTGATGGCAAACCAGCGGCGGCAGGCGGCGGCGAGCCGGCGGGGTGGAAAGCGGAGTCGGGCTTCGGGTAGATGACGACGTCGGCGACGATGTGAGCGGGGAGCAGCGCGTCGCCAGGCAGAGAAGATGGATGCGGGGCCGAGGTGCTCACCGGGGGCAAAGGGAGATGGCAACAGTGATGAGCGGCTGACGTTGCTAAGTAGAGGCGGCAGCGGCGAAGTCGGACCGAGTGGAGCAGCGGCGGGGAGCAGGCACTAGGCGGCAGCACTGGAAAAGGGGCGACGACGCTGCGTGGCAGAAGAGGGCGGCGGCAACATGCAGGGCAAGGCGAGGCGGCGGCGAGGGCTTGCAGGGGCGTGGGCTAGGGCACGGCGGAAGCCTTGATATATATATATATATATATATATATATATATATATATATAGGGTGGCGGCTGTGCGAGGCTGCTTTTGTGGTGTCTGGAGTCTAGGGGTGGCGGCGAATGGCGGCGGCGCGTGGATTTGGCGGCGGCGGGCGCGGGCGTCACAGCGTGGCTGGCTGGGCCGGGCGGCGGAGCAGCAGGCCAGGCCAGGGTGGAGCACGGCGATGGCGTGGGATTGCAGGGGCGCAGGTCGGGGCGCCGGGCTGGGCCCTAACTCTACCGAGAGAATCAGAGAGAGAGAGAGTCCAGAGGTTGAAGAAGGAAAAGGAGGAAAAAGAAAGGAAGAAAAGGAAAGAAAGGGAAAAAAGAAAGATGGAAGAAAAAGAAGAAAAAAAGGAAAAAGGGAAAGAGTTTTTTTGGGGAAAATTCCAATTTTGCAAAAATTGGAATTTTGAGGATATTTACGGGATGTGGGAATTATTATATTTTTTTTGAAATACTCTGAATATGAGGATATATATTCATACATATATATACGTATATATACATAGGTATAAATATATATTGGCAATCGATAAATGGGGTATTTTAGTGGTGACGGGAATATCGGAATGTTGGGGACCTATGGGGAAATCAGGAGTTGAGAATAGGGAATAGTTTAGGAAACATTTGATCGCTCAAAATATTGGAATATTTTGAGAATCGGAAGGTCGAGGAGGTTTTAGGGTTTCGGGAACGACACAAAACCCTAGAAGAAAAAGGGAGTCAGAGCTCGTGATGAACGAGGAGACTTCAAAGGACTGAATCAGGAATGACCCGAATAGAGAAAAAGAAAAGGGATTTATTTTATATTTATTTAATTACTGAAATGATCTTTGTCCCATTAAAATTAATTTTGGAGCTCTGAAAATTCTGAGAAAATTTCAGAGGGTTTATTAATTCATAGGAAATTTACCAGAAGTAAATGCCACCATGAAATACGTAGAATTTAATATTATAAATACCCAAACGCTTAAAATATTCTGACAAAACCTCAGGAATATAAAAGCATCCAAGTATTTAATTAAAATTGGAACTTGGGGTTTTTAATATTGAAAATTTTCAAACTTTTATTCAAACACTTTTCTCAAACAAAAATTTTCTAATGTATTCTTGTATTTCCATTTACCCAGAAACAATTTTTAATTAAAGAAATTTTCAGGGTGTGACAAGTGTTCAACCGACTACAACCATATGCAGGGCAGTGGGTGCGAGAGCTCCCATCTATTCTCTGGTCATTAAGAACCACGGTTAGTCGGGCCACAAGGCAATCCCCTTTCTTCCTAGTCTATGGTGCTAGGCTATGTTACCAACCAAGTTGGAGTTCGACTCACCATGAGTTCAGGCCCACTCAGATGTGTGACATCCTAGCCCAATTAGAGTCTGGCCTATGTAGCCCATGAGTGTT
Source organism: Oryza meyeriana var. granulata (assembly GCA_003991445.1). Classification (NCBI taxonomy): domain Eukaryota; kingdom Viridiplantae; phylum Streptophyta; class Magnoliopsida; order Poales; family Poaceae; genus Oryza; species Oryza meyeriana. The sequence goes on from RYFJ01002210.1 coordinate 36,474, forward strand.
GTGTGCAATTGATTAGTACCACCTTGCTAGTTGAGCAAGAGTTGAACCAACTTATAAAGCCTTGCCCCTCCAACCACAGCACTTTCGGGTTAACCCTTTTACACGAAGCGAGGACGAAAGTGTAAGTGGGGTGCTATGTGTAAGTGGGCCCGCCCGTCAAATGGGCTGGGCTGTACGGTTCTGGAGGGCAGGCTGTTACAAGATGCAAAATCAACTAAAGACCGACTGGTCGACCAATCAGCAAGGTATCTTCAAGGCCTGTGTCATTATCACAGTCGGAATGTTCGTGGCCGCGCCTTTTCGGTGGGAAGACAGCGTCCTAATCAACAACTCATGGAATATAGAACAGCTACGTCCTTTCTATACCTGAGTTTTGTATTCCTTTTATACATATAAATAAAGTTAGTTACTCTGACTCACTACGTCGCTTGTTCCAACCGAGTAGTAAGTTGGGGACTACATGATAATATATGCCTGTTGTCATTAATAAAGTCCGAGCTTGTTTTATGAAGTTTTACGATGATTATGCTAAGTTTTTCCGAGCATAGTATATGGAATCTTCACTTCCACGTGTATTGATCTCTAGCCTTTAGTATCCCACGTGATCTTCCGATCATCCGGACATCAACTTCTCCCAAGTTAACTCCCGATCGATCACCGACAATACTCCTAAGGCCTCAAGACTTACCTACACATGCAAAAACAAAGAAACCATATTCGAGCACAAGTTCTTCTCAACTTGACTCACGTTAGTTACACACACTCACACCAATATTCATAGTTATTTTCGAACCAATCTCTTATTAAATAAATCATTTTCAAAGCCAATTGTTCATCACAAAATATTAATCATGATAATGATTCTACAATCTCCTCCTTGATGAACACATTGGCAATATCTCCAAAATATAAATTGGTGTTTGTGAAAATCAAAAAACAAAATGAAAAGAAAAACTCCCCCCCTTTAAAAAGAAAGAATTTATCCCCATGATGCAATTCAAACAAGCAAAAAATTGACTATTTTTAAAAATCAAAATTTTAATTTTGTGTATATTTCTCCCCCTTTGACAAAGAGTTGATCAAGAAAAAATGTGGAAGCTTTGTTTACTTAGAGCAATGCTAAGACATGTGTTGCAAGATAAGAGAAATAAATTGCTCAACTAGATAACAAGCATGTATTAGAGTATAAACATGAGACAAAGATATAACATTTAAGATCTAATCAACACTATAAATATATAATTTCAATGATTTATAATGCAATATATTTACTAGTACATAGATTGAACAAAATACCCTTATACCTAGTCAAGTTGAATAACACATTCTTTCTTAAATATTTTGCTCATAAGAGAATGTATTTTTTTCTCTTCTTTTTTTCAATTTATTTCGGGTATATCCTTGTCGTGAATACTATTTCCAAGGATTTGGTACCTATTTTTTTATCTCTCTTTGCATACGTCCTTGTGGTGAATACTCTTGCCAAGAATTCGGTATCCATTTTTTCTCTCTCTTCGGATACGTCCTTGTGGTGAATACTCTTTCTAAGGATTCGGTATCCATTTTGTTTTCTCTCATAAAGTAAAGACATTTTTGAGTATTTGAGGAATGAAAATTCAACAAAGAATAAATATAAGCATAAATTATTCAAACTTAGCACTAGTTTCAATATTGTATATTTATTTAATTCAAATAAAAGAATTTAAGTGTCATGCATCATATCCCTTAAAAGTAATATCAAGGATTCATATAAATACTAAAATCCATAAAAGCTATACTAGAGACCAATAAACTTCAAGTATCTTGCTAGCAAGTAAAAGATACACTTATAGTAAAAACAAAGCTCCACTTTTTCGTCTTTTGATTTATGCTTTACTCCCCCTCACAACATACCAAACGGATGAACGACCCCCAACTCTCCTAGAAGAAAAGCAAAACGAGAAGAATCTAAAGGTTTTCTAAAAATATCTGCCAATTGCAAATTTGTATCAACAAACTGAAGTATAATATCCCCTTTTTCAACATGATCCCTTAGAAAATAAAAACGAATGTCAATGTGCTTAGTGCGTGAATGTTGCACCGGATTTTTAGCAATGTTTATGGCACTTGTGTTGTCACAAAAGATTGAAACTTTATCAAAACTCAAACCATAATCTTTCAAAGTTGAAATCAACCAAAGAGTTTATGAACAACAACTTGCAGCAACAACATATTCAGATTTAGCAGTTGATTGAGCAACATTAGATTGTTTTCTAGAAGACCATGCAACAAGAGAAGTACCAAGAAAATGACATATACCACTTGTACTTTTTCTATCTATTCTACAACCACCAAAATCCGCATCTGAAAAAGCATGTAAACTTATAGATGATGAAGTAGAATACCATATCCCAAATTCAAGAGTATGTTGTAAATACCTTAAAATACGCTTGATGGCTTGATGTGAAACACAAGGAAAAGCTTGAAATCGAGCGCACAAACACATAGCAAATTATATGTCTGGTCTTGATGCGGTGAGATACAACAATAATCCAATCATACTTCGATATTCCTTTTGATCAACAGCCTTGCCTTCTTCGTCTGGATCCAGGACAACAGTAGATCCCATTGGTGTTGAAATCGGCTTACAATTCTCCATCTCAAAACGTCATAAAAGATCTTTTGTGTACTTTGTTTGATGTACAAATGTTCCGTGTGCTGTTTGCTTGATTTACAATCCCAAAAAATAACTCAACTCTCCCATCATACTTATCTCAAACTCCGTGCTCATTGTCTCAGAAAATTCTACAACCAAAGCGTGAGAAGTACAACCAAAAATGATATCATCTATATAAAACTGAATGAAAAGTTGATCATTACCACGCTTTAGAACAAAGAGAGTTTTATCCACTTTTCCCATTTGAAAACCTTTCTTAAGCAAGAAATTTTTCAATCTATCATACCACGCTCTAGGTGCTTGTTTCAAACCATATAAAGCTTTAGACAATTTGAAAACATGATTTGGAAATCTTGAATCTTCAAAACCAGGTGGTTGTCTAACATAAACTTCCTCCTGTATAAAACCATTTAGAAAAGCACTTTTAACATTCATTTGATATAATTTAAAACCTTTTGAAGCAGCAAAAGCTAACAAAAGTCTAATTGCTTCAATCCGAGCAACTAGAGTAAAAGTTTCATCAAAATCCAAACCTTCAATTTGAGTAAAACCTTGTGCAACAAGCCTAGCTTTATTTCTTACTATTAAACCATCCTCATTTTGTTTGTTTTTGAAAATCCATTTAGTTCCAATAATATTATGACCAGGAGGTGGTTCAACTAAGGTCCAAACTTTATTTCTTTCAAAATTCTCAAGTTCTTCATGCATGGCGTTGATCCACGATTCATCGGTTAATGCATGTGACACACTCTTGGGTTCGAAAGAAGCAATGAATGCAGAATGAGCAAAGAAATCAATAGATATCACTTTAGATCGTGTAGTACGTTCATGTATGTTACCGATAATTTGTTCCAGACGATGTCGATGTTGAATGTGCAAAGAAGCAATAACATCATGGTCTGAACCTGAAATTGTCGAAGTTGCTTCTGGAGATCCATCAGACTCGATCTGGCGTGAACCCGAGCTCTCTGGACCCTCCCGGTCTGACCAGCTCTCTACCTCCGGTCGGACTGTCTGGTTGCCATCGGTCGGACCGATCTGAGCGCCGGTCGGACCTACCACCACTTCGACCTCTTCTTCTTCGTCGTCGCTTTCATCCTCAAATATGCTTCCATCCTCCCCCTGAACCTATGATAAAGTACTTGCAATTTCTAGTCTAGTACCCGGACTAGCCTCATCAAAAGTAGCTTCACAAGTTTCTACAATCTTGTTAGTTCCCAAAACAAGCACATGGTAACCACGAGAGTGAGCGGAATATCCAAGAAAAATTCCATCAGTTGAACGTGCTTCAAATTTATCCAAATTTCTAGATTTTAACACAAAGCACTTATATCCAAAAACACGCAAATGTGAAACTCTAGGTTGATGGCCAAAGCGAAGCTCAAAAGAAGTTTTTCCAAGTTTAGATTTCAAGAAAACACGATTGAAAATATAACAAGCTGTATTAATAGCTTTAGCCTAAAATTTTCTTGGAGTATGATATTCATTAAGCAAAGTCCTAGCCATCTCAATCAAAGAACGATTTTTCCTTTCAACAACACCGTTTTGTTGAGGAACACGTGGAGAAGAAAATTGATGCTCAAGACCTTTTTCAGCACAAAATTGTTCAAAAGAAGTATTTTTAAATTCTCCACCATTATCACTTCTAATCATTCTCAAGGATCCAGGAAGTTCAGGAGCCAAACGAAGATATAAGTTTTGAAAATGATCAAAAGCTTCATTTTTAGTTGTCATAAAATAAACCCAAGAATATCGAGAGTAATTATCCACAATAACCAAAACATACCACTTTCCTCCGACAGATTGCACTCGAGCTAGACCAACAGTGTCCATATGTAAAAGCTGTCCTGGTGCATCAGTCATCACAGAAACAATTGGGGCATGCAAAGAAGCAACCATCTTAGCATGGCGACAGGGGAACAAACCAAATCAAGATCCTTTTTGAGTTTTGGCAAACCACGAACAAGATCCGAACCACTAATTCTAGTAAGATGACCAAAACCAATATGTCCAAGTCTACGATGCCAAAACATTAAATCCTTTGAAACTTTAGCAACTAGACATGTAATCTCAGAAGAAACACAATTCTCAAAATCAGCTTTAAAAACTCTTCCATAACGAGAAATTCCCAAAACACAAGATCCAGAAGAATCAAGAATTCTACTTTCAGATTTCTTAAATCTAACTTCAAAATCCTTATCAATTATTTGAGAAACTGAAAGCAAATTGTATTTCAAATTTTCAACCAAAGTGACATCTTTCAAGGTAAATTTGTCACTTACCTTGACCGATCCTGAAGCAAGAATTGTACTAGTAGAAGCATCTCCAAAGATAATCGATTTCGTCTTGGATGCCGGTTTGAGGGAGGAGAACCAATTTTTATCACCAGTCATGTGTCGCGAACAACCGGAGTCCATTATCCACACGTTCTCCTTCCTTGCCGTAAAAGCCTACAAACACGCAGATGTCGATGCCTCAGTACTGGGGTTAGATAAAAGAAATTTAGGAATCTAGTACTGAGACACATGACCAGAAGAACCAATAGGTATAACCGTACGAGTAAAACCATTAACACATTTATTTTTCATAAAAATTCGCTGAGTCCGATCTGACCGGCAATAGTACTACGGTTGGACCGCTGGCTGGTCTGACCGGCGTCTGTACGTCGGTTGGACCAAAGCTCTCAAAACAGTACGTCTTTTCTGCTACTTTAATTTTGCAAAAGCAATTTCTCTTTCTTTTTTCTGTTTACGAGCAAGTCTAAAGCAATAACCAACCAAATGTCCATCTTTTCCACAAAAAGTACATGTATACTTCACAAGAGAAGATGATTTTGAAATTGAAGGTTTTACAGTAGAAACACCTTGGTTTGAAGAAGAAAGAGAAGACATAATTCCAGCAGATTTGAAAATAGTTTTCTTAGGTTCTGGTTTTGTTAAAATTTCTCCATTGTTTGTGACATTCAAAATAGAAGGTTGATGATTAGTAAAATAAGCATGTGGATCAAAACCTAACCCTCTATTATGTGTGCTTACTTTTGATTGATCTAAAATCATGTTAAGTTTCTTTTTTCCATCAGAAAATCGTTGCAAGGAATTTTTCAAATAAGAAACTTCTTTTGTCAAGTTAGCACATTTTTCACAATCTACTAAAACTCCTTTTTGTTTTTTACAGTTTGAACAAGAAATCATCCCATGAGTTTTCACTATATTCTCCATATACTCAACACGACCAAGAGCATTTTTCACTTTTATCTCATTCAAAAAACATGTTGAGCAAGTTTTAGAACTTGAAACCTCCTTGTGTTGTCTAATTCTTTTAGCACATAAAATATTGAACAAAGAACTTGCACCAAAAGCAACTTTATATTTTTTAAAAAAGATTTTTTGTCAAAACTAACTCATTAGCAATACGAAAATGAAAAGCAAGACCAAGAGCCAAAGAAGTTTCAAAAACTTTTGTTTTCTCAATTTCAGATTCTAATCTCAAACAGTTATTAGCATGAACATCTCAAAAAGAAGAAATTTCAGAAAATAAAACTTCACAAGATGTACAATTATCATCATCAGGAATTAGAGATTTCAATCTAGAAATTTCAGCATTAAGAGATTCAACAATAAAGTCATATTGTTTTATCTTTTTCTCATATTTTTGAATCTTAAAGCCAAGAGAAACAATAATATCTTGAAAAGGTGTTAGCTCAATGTGTTCATTATCAGAATCAGACTCTCCAGATGTTGATCCTCCACGAGCCATGAGGCATACTCCAGAGATGTTTTTGCCTTTGTCATCATATTCTTCCACACTACCAAAGTCGACGTCACTTGCTTGTTCAAAGGCGGCACACACTTTGTTTAGCATCTTCTTGTAACTTTCTTTGTTTCTCTTGCCTTTAAATATCTTCTTCTTCTTCTCGTTTTTGCTCTTGTCCTCTTCATCTTCCTTTGTTCTTTTCCCGAGCTTAGGGCAATTGACGCGAATGTGATTAGGCTCTCCACATTCAAAGCACCGGATTGGACCTCCTCGTTTCCTGCTTCTTACATTATTCAAAGCTCGAGAGAGTCTGTTAGTTAACAAAACCAAGTCCTCCTCCGAGATTTGCTTGAGTTGGTCATCGGACATGGAATTAAAAGCAGTTAAAGAAAGTGATGAAGAAGCATTGACTGAATAACTAGAAGAAGATAGTAAAGCAGAAGATTTTGAATCAATTTTTCGTGAAAGAATATTCATCTCATGTGTCTTTAATTTGGTATACAAAGATTCCAAGGTTAAAGTATTCATGTTTATAGATTCCTGAATAGATGTAACTTTCATCTCTCAAATAGACATGTCAAGACCATTCAAAAGATATCGAGAAACTTCAGACTGAGTATAATTAGCATCATAAGCATCATCAACAGAACAATGATCACTCAAATTTTGTTAAAGCAAGCATAATGATCATCAAGAGCTTCTCCATATTTCATCTCAAATTTCATATACTCCTTTTTAAAAACATCTTTACGCAGTTCCTTGATGTTAGAAGATCCTTGGTGAAAGTCACATAAGGCCTTCCACATCTCATGCGTAGTTTCAAAATGAGAGATTCGATCAAAATCAGAACGAGAAACTCCATTTAAAATATAATTGCGAGCTTTACAATTATTTTCAAAATCAATTTTATTAGCCGTAGTAATCTCTTTAGGAATAACATAGGGTTTTAAAACTTTTTGCCAAATGTCGAAGCCTTGGGACATAATATAAGATTGTATTTTTTTGCACCAATAAGGAAAATCAACTCCATCAAAAACATGTGGCTTAATTGAATATTTATCCGCCATGGCAACTCAAGATCGATTAAGATCAAAAGAGAAACAAAAACAAGGCTCTGATACCACTTGAAGGATCGAAAGACAAGAATTAAGCCTACCAGAGGGAGGGTGAAGGGTAGGATTACCAAAAACCAAACTTTTTGTGGAATAAAAAGTTACCTCTGAACCAATGAAGTTAATTTTACTTTAATCAAGATCTCCAACCTTTATGGAACACGCTGGTCCGACCTTGTCCTTGCCGCCGGTCTGACCGTGTCCTTGCTACCGGTCTGACCGCCGATTATCTCCTGGTCTGACCGCCTGCAAACAGACTGAAAATAATCTCGACAAAATTCCCGAACAACAATGCAAATCTTGAAGAAGTATTCTCTTTATTGCATCAAGATGTGTTTACAAAGTGCATACAAAGCACTCATTTCTCTCTTAAGGCTGAACCCTAGCTTTTCTCTCTTCCAAATGTTATGCTCTAGGGTCTCAACCCCTCATCTATTTATACCTAAAACCTTCTACACAAAGTAGGAGTAGAACTTCTACTCCCATTAGAACTCAAACACTCAATTACCAAATCTATTTGCAATTTACCAAATCAAATTCTCCTTTCCATAGTTGCCTTAATTACCAAATCTATTTGCAGTTTACCAAATCAAATTCTCCTTTCCATAGCCAACTTGGACTCAACTCCTAGTCCGAGTAGGACTCGACTCCTTGTCCTACTAGGACTCCATTCCTAATCCAAGTAGGACTCCACTTCTAATCTGAGTAGGACTCCATTCCTAATCCGAGTAGGACTCGACTTCCTCTTTCCATACGCACACAATTCCTCTTGTATGCCATATGGAATCTTCACTTCCACGTGTATTGATCTCTAGCCTTTAGTATCCCGTGTGATCTCCCGATCATCCGGACATCAACTTCTCCTAAGTTAACTCCCAATCCATCACCAGCAATACTCCCGAGGCCTCAAGACTCACCTACACATGCAAAAATAAAGAAATCATATCCGAGCACAAGTTCTTCTCAACTTGACTCACGTTAGTTACACACTCACACCAATATTCATAGTTATTTTCAAACCAATCTCTTATTAAATAAATCATTTTCAAAGCCAATTGTTCATCACAAAATATTAATCATGACAATGATTCTACATAAAAGTTTTTGTTTGCATTGTCAGATCTGCAGCAATCGATTCGGTAGTTGCCCTCACTTGGCTAATCAGCTTCAAGCCCTCCTTCGGGGTAGTGTCTTCAGCGAAGCCTTCACCAATTGCCTCAATATCTACCCGAGGGTAGAGAGACTTGGTCATGGCTAGAGCCTAGGTAATCCCAACGGCGACGTGCTCATCCGAGTACTTCTTCAGGATCCTGTTGACGCCAAAAATCGCCGGGATCTGGTTTGGCGTCGGGTCGACACGCGAAGGCCTGGGAGATTTGCTTTACTCCAGTGCAGGTCCTAAAATGTTGAGGTTCGTAGGCGTGCCAGTCAATTTGACCCTGTAATTGACAAGGAGGGAAATATTAGATCAATGAGCCAATCGGCTGGAAGCCGATCTAGACTCGTTTTATCAGCCGATGGCCGATGCGCACTGTAGCACTTATACATCGGCTTAAGGCCGATGACGGCAAGAGCAATATCATAATAATAAACAAATATCGTGCTAGCCGATCATCGAAGGGATACTCAAAAGCCGGCTATAAACTTGGTAAAATAAGCAAGTATAATGCATAAATAAATCAAATAAATCCTAGCCGATCATGGTTTAGTGTTACTGGTGTTGCCATGAAGATATGCCTGTGCCCGGGCCCTTGCTTATATCGGCTCCTGGGATCTTCATCCGCTGTCCGGGCCCATACACTGGTCCTTACCCAAGCTCGTGCCCGGGCCCTCACCTGGGGCCGTGCCCGGGAACCTGCTTGTACTTGTACTTGGATCGGCAGAATAAACCCATCGGCTAGTCCTTAGCCGATTGTAACAATAATACAGGCAAGAATATATAATAAAGTATGCAATAACATAAATGATAAATAATTGATAAGCTAGCCGACTACTGAGCAGAGCGAGTATAGAATAAGACAATGAATAAATGTAGTCGGCTTTAACAGATAACTTATCGGCTAAGCACTCCGATAACACCACCGCACAACACCATCGGCTCATCAAGAGTAAAGCTATTATCGTTGGTCTAGTAGATCGGACCCAACCGTTGCAGCACAGACCAACAATGATAACGATGCCTCAATAGGCCGATAGATATGATGCGACCGTGATGAAAATAACTTACCGGCTATGCACTCCGATAAAACGCCTGCACACAACGCATCGGCCTAGCAGGATCGACTTATCACTAGCAGTTCAGTAGGTCGGACCCAACCGATGCAGCACGAACTGATGATAAATCGCTCCCGGTAAGCCGATACGATCTATGCACGCGTGATGTGATATACCTAATCAATCTATGAGGTCAAACTGAACTGATGCAGCCATAGATAAAGTAAATATATCGTGGTAAGCCGACTACCATAAACCGACTAGAATATCGGACCTAACCGAGGAAGTCCTAGCCGATAGGTAGCCGGGGTGACGAGACTTACCCTCTCGCAGGAGTTCGGACCTAACCGATGCAGCCCGGCTCGAGAAGCAGGATCCCGTCGAAGGGGTGGCGATGTGCCGAATTTGTATTGATCGTTGTGATAATTTACAATGTGCCCGGGCGTACGTATATATACCCCGAGTTACATGAGTCCTTTTAGGACACGGTTCACAATCTCCTAATTACAATAAAAAATACTAACAAGACCTGACCGGACACGAGGTCAGGTTTCCCAAAGATAAACACTTTCCTAATTAATAGGTACAGTAGATAATTGCCAAACAGCGGTCTTCACGGCTCCTTTCCAGAGTCGGTTTCTTCTGGACCAATTCCCGTCGGTTGACTGCAATTTCCCCTTTGACCGACTCTGACACAGGGCCTTACCAAATTTTGGCGTTAACAGATCCCTGGAGCTTCCTCGAGACGTTGTGCCACCTGAGCAATCGAGCTGGAGCTGGACCCGACTAGGTTCAGCTACATGATATCCAATAAAGTCCTCGTAGAGTCAACAATGACATGCCGTGATTCCTTTATCACCTTGATCTCCTCTGTGAAGGCGCCAAACTAGATCTGTGAGTTGGCTTTGAAGGCTGCTCACACAGAGACAAAAACGTTAGCAAAACAGAGCATCTAGTCAGACCGAGTTCACAGGCAGACATGTGACTTACTCACATAGTCAGTGTCCACCTTGGATTTCGCCTTTTCAAGTTTCTTCAGCTCCTTTTTCAGGCATTCAATTTCCAGTGACTAATTGTAGGGATTTGTCTTGAGAGCTACAGCAAAACAAAGTCAAGGGTTAACAATGAAGAAAGTCTTGTACAAGGTCACTCAGGCAAGAGGGAAGCTTACTTCTAATAGTCCCTGCCTGAGCCTAGTTCTCGTCCCAGAGCTTGTCCACTGATCCCTTTAGCCACTCCTCCCTCTCCTTGCTAGATTTCTCCAGGTCGTACTTGGCAATCTGGAGCTGGCGGAGCTGAGTAAGCTGAGGGGCGAGATCGGACAGAACTCGGCAGGGAGTATTCAAGTCAAGCAAAACAAACAACAAGAGTGCAAAGTGTTGAAGAACCACCAACAGCAAACATAGCAAGATTGACTGCGTACCTGAATCCCCTTTGATGCGGCGATAGCAGCATACATCAAGTTAACCCTTTCTCTTTGGGCCACCTGCTCTCTGCTTCTCCCTCTGGAGTAATCCAATGGAACGTCTGGGAAGTTTGTAGGGGGAGCCTCAAGCTTGGGGAGATCGTCTTCGTTAGAAGATGACGATAGTGGAGGCGATGGAGTCTTGGGCCTCGGATCAATTGGCGGTGTGGGCTCCTGGGCAAGTTCAGGGACGAGGGCTTCAACTATGCTGTCCCGACTAGGTGATGCTTGAGGCCTGGCCGGGTGGGTCAACTCAGCCTCGGGGGCTAGGACAACTTCCAGCTCGGCTTGTGGCACGACTAGCTTGGGCTCAGTCGGGACAGGAGATGCTACGAGGGTTGGTGGTGCTGCCCCTTTGGGGTTAGCATCACTTGACTTCCTGCAGAAATATTCAACAAGTCGAGATATTGCAAGTTTATTCAAGCTTTTTTGAAGAATGAAGATTTTTTGTACCTCTTGGAAGTTTTAAACCTCCACCCCCGTGTACTGGGGGTGGGGGTAGTCGGCGACAGGCTTGATAGCCTACTCAGCAGCGGAGAGCTGCCAACTGTCGGGCTCATGGGCGCGGTAGTCGGCGGTAGAGAACTTGGCCCAATTGGTGCTGTACTTAACACAGTCGACTGGTTGGTGGCGGCACTCGGTGGTACGGTCCTGGGGCTGGGTGGCCTGGGGGCGGCGCTACTGGAATCCTTGATCATCAGACCGCTAGATGTCTTACTCGGTATATCTTTATTTGTGGCCTGGTCTGTCGCTGGTCTCTTTCCAGCCCTCTTGGGGCTAGGTTGGGCTGCCAACGGGCTAGTTGGGCATTTCTTGGTCCCACTGGCCGACTGGCTTTGGGGGTCGGAATTAATTTCTTCACATTCCTGCAAACACCCAGATATCATACATTGCAAGATGGGACGACATTCATATCACTCATCACAGATGGATATCAAGATGACTACAGCATCATATATTACCTTTGGTTGGGGCCTGCCCTCGTAGTATGGCTTGGGGGCTCTTTCCTTGTCCTCAGTCTCCACAACTCCGTTGACGAAAAAACCGAGCAGAGTATCGATTACTTTATTCTTATCAACGAAGTCAGGGTACTCTCAGGTTGGATCATTCTTCCCTTTGTAGTCGAACCCGATGTGGCTTCTGGCCTTCAGGGGCTAGGTTCGTCGATTCAAGAATGCCCTGGCCACCCAGGGAACAGTCAGCCCCATGCCCTTCAACGTGCTGATCTTCTCTAGTAGCTTGTATACCTATCTCATTTCATCTTATGACGGCACTGAAGTCCAGCTCTCCAGGATAGATGGTGGATTTCTAGTAAAAGGGGGCAGGGAGGGCTCCAGATTGGGGCAGTAGAACCACTCCCGATGCCAACCCTTGAGAGAAGTCTTTAGGGGGACATGGAGATAAGCCTTCTTCATCTCATTGTGGAGTTGAAGGCCCACTCCTCCTATCGTCTGAATCTTGAATTTTGAGAGCTGAGGTTTAATGTGGAAAAGATACCTGAAGAGATTGAAATGGGGGCTAATTCCCAGGAAGGCCTCATAGAGGGTTACGAAAATAGAGATCTAGAGAACAGAGTTGGGATTGAGGTTGACGAGCTCGATGCAGTAGAAGTCAAGAAGGCAGCGGAGGAAATCAGAAGATGGAAGAGAAAGACCGCGAACAAAAAAGGAAGTAAAGACCACGGTCTCACCCGGGCCTGGAGCGGGGATTGACTCACCGACGGCGGGGCACCAGTTAATGATCTCCTTGGGCTGCAGAATCATCCTCTTCTCAAAAATCGTCAGCTACGTGGAGCTACAGTCCAACACCGGCTAGGATCCCGATGACATGTCTGGGATGTCAAAGGGGGCTCTCGGCATCGTTGGAGGTGAGGAGCTGGGCGGAGAAACTTTTGGCTGCTAGGAATCGATGCTAGTAGGTGGTTCTTAGTGAATCTCAAGCTGGGAGCGTGAGCTACAGCAAACCTTAGTGAAGCGAAGAGCGCGAAGTTTGGGTGCGGTTTCGAAAGCTGAAGCAATTTGGCAGATTGGGGGAGAAAAGGGAATCTTTTCTCTCTCCCGCTGTTTTATAAGGCCTGCGCCGAGTTAGCGGGCTTGGGCTGGCTTGCTTGGCAATGGGACATAAGATATGAGTGTCTAAGTAGCATGTCCTACTGGGCCGACCGCTGACTGTGTTAAAATCACAGTACATATGCTATTTTATAGAAACCGATCAAAATAATCAGATATTCTTCATATTAAGCCTAATTGCTGGATATATGTATTCAGATATCTGAATTATTTGATAGGTATTGAGGATAGATCCCTGCAAGGATGAATAGTTGGTCTCCATTAAAGTTCGGATGCAGGTATCTCTCAAGAACACCTCATCACATATTGGGTTAAAATCTATGAAGTGGTACTCAGCTTACATGCTTAGCCGGATGGCCTTGAGCAAAAAAATGTTTCCAGCTAATATGACACTGAAGAGTTCAATTTCTGAGAAATATAGTACTCGGAAAAGATTTAAAGGTTAAAGATCTTTGACTTTATGTTTAATTGTTTCACAATTAAGCACAAAGTCGGAGGTTACATCTAATAGGTGTGCCTATTCGGCGCACACTATTCATATTTTTCTATGAAGCCCTTCATAGCCTCGTTGCCAGCTGATATGAAGCGGGAATTGGAAAAGAAGCACTCGGACAATGAGTACTCAGGGGCAAGGCACTTGGAAGATCTTTACCCAGGAGGATGAGCACTCGACACCAGCTGTGACTCAACTATGAAGGTCTCGGGGGCTACTGTGGAGGCCTTGGGCCCCATGCACCTTATGGGAAGCTTTCTAGCCACTCGGATAGAGGATAGGCCCAATCCTGTAATTAGGGATGTAATAGGACTTGGTACATATTACCTTGTATGATAAGGGAAGGGATATAGTCCTATTCGAATACGTTGTATTCCTAGAAGGAAATACTTTGGTCAAGTCCAACTGGGATTCCTATAATCTTGCCTCCTCGGTATATAAGGAGAGGCAAGAAGCCCCCTAGGGCAGAACAATCTCACCAGAGAAACCTCAAAGACAATACACCACAGCTGGAAGTAGGGTATTACCTCACATCGAGGGCCTAAATCAGGATAAATTGTTTCGTGTTCCTTTGCAATCCATCAAGTTTAGGTCTCACGAGTAGCCCCATATTATTATTGCCGATACAAAACATCAACACCACGTCACCTCCACCGCCTGTGCCTCGTCGCCGTGGGTGAGCATCCCCTTCGGCGCCTCTTGGGTCTACCTCTCCGGTTCAGCATCATCGTCGTCTGTTGCCCGGCACGGCCTCCGTTCTTCCATGATGGTGCCACCTCACTCCCCAACTCGGTGCGCCACCGTCGCCCTCCTCATTGTGTCATCGCCGGGGACGTCCTCGCGCCGGCGCCATGCCGTGTCATCCCCTTGGCTGCCAGTTGCCGCCGCCGCTATCGTCGAACACCGTTTTCCCTAAACTGGCGTCATGCTCTAGGTGCACGGGCTAGCTCGTCGCCTCAGGTCATTGACAGCGGGCCCCGTCGGGTTGCTCCTCTTTTGTGAATGCCAGGTGGGACCCAGTCGGCAACCTCCTCGGTGACACAGACATGCGGGTCCGACCGGCACTCCCTCTTCTGTGACTGCTCGGTGGGTCCGATGAACAATCCTCATAACCATCTAGGCCGTCCATCGTCTTTGATCTAATCTGGGCCATCTAATCCTCGTAAAGCCCTTGATCAGATCTTGTCCATACAATCTATCTCAGTTTAATCCAAGCCGTTGGATTTCCTTAACTCCCAAATTGTGCCACGTCAGCCCTAAATCCACCTCAGCTGCCACCTCGGATGCCACCTCACGTGCCTCTGTCTACGTGGTAGTACACATCAGCCTGTCTACCATCCTAGCTCGCCCTCTTCTCCATGGACCTAGTCCACCAGGGGCCTAGACAATGACAATGGGTCCCACTTCAATTTCCTATTCAAAAATAATTCCTTTATTAATTAATTTCCAAGGGAATATTCTTTAGAATATTCCTTTTCCAATTCTTTTCGGATTTTCTCTGAATCCAATCTTCCGGAAGCCATAACTTTTCTGTCCGAACTCCGATTCGAACCATTCTTCTTCCTAAATTCATCTAAAATCATGATCTACCTATTTATGCACTTTTTATGTAATATTTATTTGGAGTTTCTTATGGTTTTTCCTTGTTTTACTTGTAGTCCGTCGTTTTTGTCGTTTTGGAACATCACGGAGTCTGCGGAAGAGTTCGAAAGATCCTCTGAAGACTTTTTGATTGCAAGGCAAGTCACACGACAATCCCCTTGAGTATGTTGATCCCATTTGTGAAAATTATTTTATTTCAATGTTATTGTATGAAATGTTTTGGAATGACATTATTACAGGTATTTACTTATTATCCAATAGTCCTTGATGATTATGGCCTTTTTGTTATTGATACATATACTTTGATACCCTGGATAATTAATATTGACGAGCTGGATGTCTAATTAATGATATGGATAGATTATTTAGGTTCTACTTAGCCATACCTAGAAACATTAGCATCATTTTATGCGGGAAACAAGTGACTCATTTATGATTAATTAACGATTAATGGTTATTATTTTCACGGTAGTTGGTCGTGGCTGGTTAATTAAATGCTAACTAAAACTTGACTAATGGTGGGTTGTGAGCACACAGAATGATGATAATGCTAGTGGTGCTCATGACAATTAAGGACCGGTTCACAGACTACTTGTTGCGAAGCATTTATCGTACTAACCACAAGCCAGAGATTATAAATTGTTTTCAAAATTCCAAAAATTCATATCTAGCAATCTGTAGCTCCGTTTGACTCCATTCAACTTCCATAATTTTTCTAAAATAGACTCTGTTCACTTGTATTTTTATTCCCAAATATTTGTACTTTCTTTAAACATTTACAAACATAATTCCCATAACTACATTCCGTGAAAAAAATGAGGACATGCTACAAACAGATATTAGCCTCTCACAGCCTTCCCTACTCCATTCTCCCGCATGTAGGGCATCGGAGATTCACCAATGGTGGCTTCTACGAGCTTAATCTTGTTTCAAAAATCTGTGAATAGTGGCATGGTAGCGTACTGATTGTATTCTTTGACATCTTCCACACCACCAACTCCCAAGAGTGTCGGTTTTCCAGAATGCACTATGTGTTTGACCCATCAATTTGTTGGGTCCATTATATAGAAAATCTGAGTGGCACGATCAGCGAGTACCCATTGGTCGTCTTTGTGGCCAACATTGCTGAGGTCAATGACTGTCAGCCCGAAGTTGTCCACGAACATGCCAGTTGGGTGTTTGACCCATTGGCACTGAAACAATGCAATCTGTATATTGAGTTTGTAGTCCAGTTCCCAGATCTTTGCTATTAACACATAGTATGTGCTCTTTTGTCCCGTTGTGTCGACTGCCTCTACTCGAAGCCGCTGTTTTGGGATACACTACTTTTGGCTTTTCCTTTGCCACGAGGTGTACACACTTGATGGGCCACATGCTAACCTATTCATTGTTTTTTCCTTTGTGGTTTCTCCATCTGGTTGGTTTTGGTCCTTCAACCAATTTGTGAAGTGACGTTTAGCATTTCAAGCTCTTATTTGATTCAGATGCTACTCTATATACGGCTCTACTATCGCGAGCTGTTGCAAGACACTGTAATGAGCATCTTGAACTATTTTGTATTCATGGTCGATTATTCTTTTCTTTCCTTTTGTTCCCCTTCTAGATAATCTCCCTTCATGTCAAGGCACTGGTAAACCAATTGTTTTCCCATCTTGTAAGTAATCTATGCAAACTCTACGACTTCTTCCATAGTGTATCCCTCTATCATTAAACCCTCGGGGTGAGCACGATTCCGTACATACTCCTTTAGAATGGACATTATCTCTCGTACAGCCACATCTGATATAAGTATAACGGACTAAGTACAATTATCTACGGCACGATGTGAACCATGAGATGTACCATCATATAAAAAAAGACGGAGGTCAGCACATTTCTAGCTGGCACATAATCTCCATCATAAATATACGAAGAGGACCTAACTCTTCAGTATCAATGACCTTTTGTGAAATGGCATTAAAGAAGTAACATATCCTTGTGATGACCACTTTTACATGAACTGATTTGATTGCCCTAATTGCAATAGCAAGAAACATCGTGAGCATCACATGGTAGTCGTGAGAATTATAGCCGAACATCGACAAATCTTTCAACGAGACTAGTCGCTTAATATTTGATGAGAAACCTGTAAGTACTCTCACCCCATTAGACTTTTGCATAATGCCTTTTTCTTCTCTGCTGTCAAGGTGAAGCTAGTCGGGGTAAGGAAGGTTTTGCCATTACCTAGGCCCACGGGGTAAAGCTCTTTCCTGATATTCATATCAACAGGTCATTATGTGATTTCAGCCCATCCTTTGTCTTACTCGGCATATCAAGTAAGAGCCCAATGGTGCTATCTAGCATATTCTTCTCTAGGTGCATGACATCGATGGCATGACGAACCTCCAAATCCTTCCAGTACGGCAAGTATTTAAAAAAGATGGGGTGCTTCTTGAATGGCATGTCGGGTTCGTCCATAATCAGTGCAAACCTTACATTTCTTGGATCCTCTACAAATTATAGGTGCACTGCATCAAAAATTTTTCACTGTCGAGCATCAGCTGGGTGACGAAGGTTCCCGTCCCTCTTGCGTTTTCATGATGCAGCCGCATAAGTTCAGCGTCCCTAAGGTTCGAGAACAAACGCTTATGTCGATCTTTAGGTGGCAAGTACCACATCACCAGCTGAGGAATCTTCTTCTTGTTTTCCTCGATTGAAGCAGAGTTATCCTCTTGACCAACAACATCCTCCTCCGGAGACTGATTACCAGTCTTGTACTGACTAGCTTTGTATGTTGGGCACTTATCCAACATTGCGTGCTCTTTACGGTATATGATGCAATGGTTGACACAAGTGTGTATTCTTTCCACACCCAGCGACAACAGGCAAATAAGCCTTTTCACTTGATATGTGTTGGTTGGTAGGGAGTTAGGATTCGGCAACAACCTCTTCAAGACACCCAACAAATCGTTGAAACTACTATCGGACCTACCATTTTTGGCCTTCAATCTCAGAAGTTCAAGCACTGAACGCAACACTGTGAACTTCTTGTCACAACCCTTTGACTCATCGTACAAAAGTTCTTTCGTTGCCTTCTGTAACTTCTAAAAATTATCTAAATCTCTCGCAGACCCTAATAGCACTTTTGGTTCCGTGTGTCACAGCATCTCCTCTAAATCAAAATCATTGTCACCAGAACCATCAGTATCATCCATCACAACATGATCATCCTCTAAATCAAAATCACGGCGATTGGATTATCTACTATAACACAGCGACTATCATCTATGAAACCTTCACGGTGATCCTCTTGGGGTGCGGCACCTTCAATGCTGATTCTCTTAGATACATTTCCATCACCATGATAAGACCAAGTTGTGTAGTTCTTAACAAATCCGCGTGTCACCAAGTGCGATTTGATTACATCTAGACAACCCCATACTTTCTGGTTTTTGCAGTCAACACATGGACAATAGATTTTCTTGATCTTCTTACTCATAGCATGCACCTTGGTAGCATCAATGAATTTAGAAACTCCCACAATGTATGACGTATGAAATATTAGCGTATTGTACATCCATGACCTCGCCATCTACAAATTCAATCAAACTTTTACATGCCTCCGTAAAATTTAGTTCGTATATGGTACAAAAATCAGCGAGAGTATAATTCATTTTAGAAAAAACGAACTAATTCTCTATGATGCTTACAATATTTTTGTAATATGACAGGGTAAATATAAAAAAGTCTGTTGCATAGAATAATTATTGCAATTCATATAAAGTTTGTGATCATCGAACTTCATATAAAAGAGTTACCTTTTTTTGTCAAATAGTATTGCTCCCATTTTGAATAAAAAATAAATCTAGATCCAAATCAAATCTAGATCTAAAAAAAATATTAAGACATACTAATGTTTATCTCTCTTTCAAACTAGATCAAAATCAAACTAACTTAATATACACAAAAACTACCATGTCTAGCTAAATTATCATCATTGATGAATGAGTAAACACCATTGCTCTAAGATTGCATAAAACATTTGGGCCAAATTGAGCTCTAAGTTGCCAATGAAAAATTGTAGATTTTGGTCACATATATATAATAAGAACACTATGCATGAATGCGAAATCCACCAAATTGAAAATACAAATTTAGAAGTAAACTACATAAAGAAGATTGGAGAACAGGGACCTAACCTTAAATACCAAAATCCACCAAAGATTTTGAGTTCAAAACATTCCCCCTATATTTTTGCTTTTGATGGAGAGAGAAAGCTCGGCCTCTAGTGAACAGGACCGAGGTTGAAAATACCTGTAAAGGGGGGTTTCGTATGTGGTCCACTTAAGCGGTCGTCTGCCACACCATTCACGGCTAGCGTCCGCTTAAGTGGACTGCCTGCGAAAATAACCACTATTTTCTCAGGCAGGCCACGTTACACACCGCCAGCATTAGAACTAGGCGACGTGTAACGTGGCCCACCTGTGAAAATAGTAGTGATTTCATAGGTGGGCCGCATTAGCAGCCACCAGCGATAATATATTTTCGCTAGCGGCCGCAGCCCACCCCCTCCCCCCACAGCAAACATACCACAGGCGGCCAATTTTTCGGCCTGCCTGTTTTTTGAAAGGGGTGCCGCCTGGAAAAGTCATTTTTGTAGTAGTGATTAACACACCAAAATGTCAGGTATTGCCGTACATGGTGTATGGTGATTTAACGTCAAGAAATATTGAACTGGAGGGAGTAGTTCAGGAAGCATGCTCTAAAAAAAACAAGGTAGTAGTTTAAACTATAAGCTCTTAACAATGATGCCTTAATTGTTTCTATATGCTGTAGCCATGAGCCTAGTTTGTGTGAAATCTTATTAACATGTACTTACGACGCGTTTGCTGGTGCCATCCTCTTGAATAACAAAACCATGCATAGATGTGACACGTTGTCATTGTACTTAAATATAGGAACCCCATAGACATGAACATATCTCGACGACAACATCACATATAAACTTCTATACAAAAACAAACCATATATATAGAGATAGAGTCCATAGCACATAAAAGATGACTTTAGGATAAGGATAGGAGATATAGCTGGTCTGTAAGTTCTAATTGGACAAATAGACAACCTAAGGGTATAAATACAAGACCTCCTAGAAGAGGAGGGCAAGCCTATTGAATTCTTAATGAAGACAAGCCAACACAAATCACATCTGATCTCGTCGAGTCGACATCTGGGAAGCCGACAATAGCAAGCCACCGACCATCTCACTATGGCTTTATGCCAACATAGTTGTATAAGTTAGATTAGGTTTTTCATATGTCACCCCATACTCTGCACTCGTTAGATGGATATAATGGGAACACTAGCCTTCAGCCAAACAAGATGTATGGTCATTACCATCTTGAGGGTTTGAACATGTATAAAACCTTGTCTATCTTGCTCTCGCTACAACTTCGTGTGAATTCCCATACCAGCCTTACCCTATATACATAAATACATCGTATATACACGGATATCGTAGTACCAACCCTTAGACAATAACTCTCTCTAGGACGTTAAAAAGCGACAAAATTCGCATTCTATACTTTTATCCTCTTTTCATTCAAAAGAGTTAACTCAGAGTATCATGGTTGAAACACCAAAACTTATAATTAAGTTGACCATCGTTCATCTAAATTTTTATAATGATATTAAACCACCACCACTACTTACTACTTCTGAGCCACGTGAGTCTAAACTAGGACACTACTATAAATCACGAACGGACTGGCATGTTATAAATAATAGAAGAGAGTGGTACGATTTTCAGATCTTTGCCTATTGTGCTCAAAGCCTTAAAAGGGAGAAGAGGCCAGGATGGGGCCGGCCCGGCCTGGGCAGCAGGCTCGTCCACAGCCAGGAGATGAATCACTCTGCCGACAAGATCGAGCTAGAGAGCCCCTTGGGCGTCGACTCAGCACGAGAAGGTACAGCCGTAGAGGGCCAGGAGCGGACGCAACAAGCCACGGGAAAAAAAAAGGTTAAAAAGAGGAACAGACGAACAGATGAGGAGACGAAGAAAATAAAGGAGTAGGCATTGCTATTGCTAGCTCGTAGAACCTGGTCCGTGTCGAACGCCTGCTGGCCTTTCCTGCCACGGCACAATGCGTGCGCCGTCCGCGCCTCCATGGCCAGGGGGTTGCACAAGTTCGGCCCAAAATGGCTTGCCGATTTTATTCTTGGATCCAAGAGGTAGCTGTGCACCCCTGATGCATTGGGCTCTGCCTTCACTTCATCGTTGTAAATCTAATCATAAAGGTGCTTTAATCAACCAACCTCACCTGAGACGTTTCTTTGTGACAGGAAGATCCTTGTGATCTACAATTGGCCATATGACCAACACCCAAGTAGTACAAACAAATAATTTCCATTTGCTCTACAAACTGGAAGCTACAGTAAAAGGACAATAAGAACAGCTTGCTCAGGGCAAGAACCACATATGTGTGAAACGATTTTAATGCTCCCTATGAATTACTTTCAGAAAATTACCCTTGATTACTCGCTGATTACACAGTCACTTGATTAATTACCTTCCGTCTTGGGCTAAATCACGCCCACTGCCTCCATCTCTTTTATTTTGCAGAAACATGTACAAACGCGGACGATGTACGTACAGTCATTTCTATAAACGCACATGTATATACTCTATCACTATAAGCTCCTTAGCTAGAGTAAGTCAATATATTTTCAGATTGACTAATCATTAGAAACACTTCACTGTCCATAAATATATCGTTTAAAACTAAAAAAATAATTAGTCATAAATATAAGTATCCGTTCTAAGTCTAAAAAGTCCGATCTGGCCACACTCGTGACAGCCGTGCTGAGTCGACTGGCGCTCCAGCGGCGCCGTCACTGGCGTCAAGTTCCAAGGCTCCTGCGGTAAGCTACATCGACATTCTCCGTCGTCTCTGCTAGCTCCGGTCAATTAGTTGCTGATTTGGTTGGGTTGGAATCAATGGCATGCTGGGCGTTCGCGGCGGCGGCAAGTACTGGATGGCCAAGAACTCGTGGAGCAACGACTGGGGCGACCAGGGCTACGTCTACCTCGCCAAGGACGTCTGGTGGCCGCAGGGCACTTGTGGCCTCGCCACCTCGCCCTTCTACCCGACGGTCTGACGCGCCGCGCCTGCCGTTCGTCAGCGTGCGTGCGTGTGGGGCTTATGCGTGCAGCTGGCTAGTGAGATGGCAGCTACAAAGGTAATACTTGAAACTGATAACCTTGAAGTTCAGAAGATGGTGGCTGAAGAAGGAATAAATCGCTCGATGTATGGATCGATAATACAAGATCGTGAAGTACAAGGTTGAGCTCTTTTCAACAGTTTTCGGGTCAATGGATCCGAAAGGTCGGCGAATATGATAGCCCGTATTTTAGCCAAGGATTATTGTTCTAGCGAATATTTTACACCTGGTTGTCAGTTCCGTCCATGGAGTTCCACACCCAATACGGTCCTATTTAGATTTGGACTGTAATCAAACCAATATGTTTAAGTAAACTCGCTGAGCAGGCTTTCCCCTAAAAAAAAGTGCAGTGCTGGTAGTGCCTTATCTATTTTCCCCTTTTCTTTATATCTATCAATCCGTCGATGAGCAGTGAGGAATCGGACTGCTTAGATTGGTTGATAGATGCATCCGTTGAAAGTTTCTACCTGTTGTGAGAATGCAATTACGCAATTAGACAATAAATCAAATCAATAAATAAAAATTTATTCTGTTTTGATCAAAAAAGCAGGGGATTTTCAGACTCGCTTCAATTAATCTTTTTACTCTAAGCATGCTTGTAGAGTTGCATGCTGGCAGGGGGTGGAAAAAGGCTCTAAGCTCATAGCTCGTATTGGGCTCTGCTCGATCTTGTAGTCATCACGAGTCGAGATGTGCTATAATTTTATCTCGTGAGTTTAACGAACCAACTTGCAAGCTACTTGTTTAGCTCGTTAGTATTAGTATAGAAGATCAGCGTATCTTTTGCTTCTTAGCTGCTATTTTAATTACTTCTAAATTATTTGTATTTAGTGAGTTCTTTAATGGTTATAATTTATTATTATGTTAACATTTAATAAATTAATAAATATTAAATTATAAAGGTGATATAAATGAGATAAACATTGTTAATGGGCTTAACAAGACAGCTCGCGAGCCGAGCCGAGCCAAGCTTGTGTTTTAGCTCATTAAGCTTAACAAGTCGAGCTGGCTATTAAGATAACGAGCCAAAACGAATTAAGACTTAACAAGCCAAGCTGACTCGTTATCCACCTCTACATGCATGCCAAGCTGGACAGGCTGCATATCTTCAGCCAAAAATGCGAGCCAACCATTTCGGTTGGCAAAATAAACAAGTTATTATTATTAGAAGAAAGCCATGCCAATGTCCTGTATACTCAAACTGGGTTGTGTATTGAAAAATCTTCAGAAGATTGGCAACCACCAAGACAAACGGCACTGAAAAAGAATTAAAAAGATGATGGAGTATTAATGTCAGAAGTTCATCAGGACACGAAGAGAAAAACTGAATGGCTGTTCATAGCCTGATCTGAAATTTACAGTAATGCCGTCTGAAAGACATCAATGGAGGTTCTTTTTACATGAGCTTTTCTCGTGTAACTAGAGACATGGAGCTTCATGCAGATGTACAAGAGCTCCCAACCGTTGGCCAAATCATCTGGAAGAAATTGCTTGATAGCTGGCATTCCCTGTTCCTCAGATCTAACTGGAAATACATTCTTCTTCTTCTTTAATCACCGAAGTATATTTGATAAGCTTCTCACCAACTTCTTCTGGAAGTAGCGAGAAAATCAGGTGCCATGCTTTTACATGGAGCAAAACATACTTGAGACAGTTGTTCAGTAACAGATCATCTTAGGTAACTATAGCTGCTAAATCAGTTTGCTGTTCAAACAAACTTCACTCGATTTTATTTAATTTGTGCCACTGAGCATGATAAGTTATACCCACCACTAAACAGTTACAGTGATCAAATTCCGCATGCCTCCCAAACCTATGCTAGTAGGAGTGCCATTTTGTTACAGAGAGTCCATTTGTGCACATATCAACGGGAGACGTGTGCATTTGTGAAGGAGATTGATGTAGACAGAGATTCATGCATTTATATAGACAAGGATCTGCTTTATATCGGTTCATTGATTTCTAGAGTCTGGACAGAACGGCTTCACGTTATTGGGAGCACATGCAGACATAGTACCTGTACTTGTGACTATAAGCATGGTTGTAATTGGATGATTCAATAGGTAAATGGAAATTAATGAGGCTCACTTCAATAATTCATAGTAATCTTTGTTATTTTCCATTTTTACTGGTTATTATTATTTGTGTAGGAATATTTGATTTAGGGTGCTTTTACGGTACCTTTTATTATAAAAGGACTATTACAAACGGTTGCCTGATCCGATATAAATAATTAGTCACTGATGACAGGAGACATCTATGACGACTGAACAGCCGTTAGTAATTCACTTATCTATGTCAGTTCATCATTGTGAACCGTTATTAGTGATAGAGGTACCAGCTAAAAAAAAGAAAAATGCACAATTGTGAACCGTTAGCGAAGGGGTAACAATAATATACAGTTATGCCGACGGATTAGTATTGCCTAGAGACGAAAACGATAGCGTCTTCTCCTTGTCTGATGTATGAACGGAGGTTCTGTTTACATGGGCATTTCCCCTTAACCAGAGACATGGAGCTTCGTGCAGATATAAATGAACTGATTAAGAAATTGCAGGATAGTTGACACTCCCTGCTCATGAGTCCTGAGATCCTATCACTGGAGTTTAGGCAGTGTTTGAAAATACTTCTCGTCAAATTTTTCTGCAAAGAGCGAGAAAATATATAAGTTGTGCATTTACATGAGCTAAACATACATGAGAGAGACAGTTCTTTAGGTAACTATAGCTGCTACATCTGTTTGCCGTTAAAACAAAAATAACTCGGTTTTATTCAATTTGGGCTTACTGAGCATGATCAGTTGTCAACTTCAAGACAGCATCGCTGCAATAACCAAATTCCACATGCATCCCAAGCCTAAGCTAATAACCATTTTGTTGCTCCACAGAGAGACCATTTGTGCACATAGCCACAGGAGATGTCACTTGCTTCCTCGTGTCCACATGTAGATGTAGATATATGCATTTGGGAAGGAGAGCTAAGAAGCTCTGCTTCACGGCTTCTTGGGCAGGACGACTTCACATTATTGGGAGCACATGCACGACAGAGTACCTAGACTTTGTAAATGTAAGCATGATTGTAATGGGATGATTCATTGGGGGTCACTAGGAAATGGGGCTCAGTTAAATGATACTTATAATTCTCCACAAAAAAAATTATACTTA
Organism: Oryza meyeriana var. granulata; assembly: GCA_003991445.1. Classification (NCBI taxonomy): domain Eukaryota; kingdom Viridiplantae; phylum Streptophyta; class Magnoliopsida; order Poales; family Poaceae; genus Oryza; species Oryza meyeriana. The sequence goes on from RYFJ01002210.1 coordinate 62,202, forward strand.
TCCTATTATCAGTATCTGTTCTAACTATAATTATCACTGCCGATTTAAAAGCACAACATTTATACCAGTTATAAATCGGTAGGGATAGAGTTTTATGTGGTAGCGCCTTCTCTAGTTGTATTTAGCACAACAAGGCGTCATAAATATGAGTAGAACTTCTGCATAAATTCTGAGCCAACTGTTCTAAAATATTAAGACTCTAAAAGCTTAGATTATATGTCGTCCTTTTGAATTGTTTGTGCTAATGAGAAACTAATATAGCCTGTGCTGAGAGGCTAATTCCTGGAATATAGGTTGAGTCAGATGCCATGCCAACATTAGTTCCTTCCAGTAAAGTACCTAAATAGTTCAATCTCTTGCATCGAGAATCATTCTACGAAAAAACCTTCTTCCTTAGTTTTTCTCTCCTAGAAGAGGCCCCTCGAAGAGGCGAGCCTAGACACATCAAGAATCATTCTACGAAAAAACCTTCTTCCTTAGTTTTTCTCTCCTAGAAGAGGCCCCTCGAAGAGGCGAGCCTAGACACAAGAAGCAAGTAGGTTGTTGCTATTCAATCCGGAGCTTGGTCTTGTCCAAGTGGAGGCTCCTCGAAGGGTAGGCTCTTTCTGCTTTGAAAGCAAAACGCCAAAACCTTTCGAAATGAAGAACGAGTGAAGATGAGCCTGGAAAAGCAGGCTGTTGGATACAGGCCACAGCTCCTTCGGACCATAGCCCTTTCAGAATGTTCAAGACCGAAGGCCTATATGCCAAAACCCCTTCGGACAACTCAAGACCAAACACCTGTAGGTGAGGGGCCCAATACGGGCGAAGAATGCAGCGTGTTAAGCGAAGACAAAGGGCGCGAAGGCAAAGAGCACCGCGTGCAGGGCAAAGCCACTGTAGCATGGGTGAAGACCCTGACCAAGAGGCGAAGAGACCGAAGCACCAGGCGAAGGCTGGAATAACCTAAGGCATGGTCAAGCAGACGAGGCCTAGCAACGGATCACTAAGCCCACCAGGAGCACAACAGCTCAGAAGGCCGAAAGGCCCATTAAGAAGACGGCCCACATACCGACCCGGCGACCCGATAGGGGCCTGCTGTCCCTATCAAGGGACTATAATATATTACCACCTGTAAATAGAACCCTAGAGCCTGTAAGTGAGTTTCTAGACCTATAAATAAGCACCTATGTCACTGTAATGGCGAGGTTTTTGAGATTAAAACAGAGATTTACTATTCTTATCTACAATGAGAATCTATAGTTATGTTCTTCGACAACACAAGCAGTACTAGAAGGGAAGGAAGACAATCTGGAGCCTAAATTATATGTCACATGAGTTTTTATTCCTTTTGAATTGTTTGTGCTAATGGGAAACTAATATAATTTCTGCTGAGAGGCTAATTCCAGGAAGATAGGTTGAGGTAGTGTTTGCTTCAGCTTGTAGCTAAAGCTTAGCACCTGCACGTGAAATGAGATAAGTTATTAGCGTGCGATTAATTAAGTGTTACCTATTATAGACTTAAAATAGATTAATTTAATTTTTTAAGAAACTTTTATATAAAAAGTTTTTTTAAAACACATCATTTAGCATTTAAAAAACGTGTTTATGATAAACAAGAAAGTAGACGACCGGAGAAGCTCTTTCAAATACCGCCTGAGTCATATGCCATGCCAACATTAATTCCTTCTCAGTCTTAAAAAAAATAATCCTTCTCAGCCTTTAGACTGCAGGATTGTAGTCGTACAGTAATGGAATGAATAGAGCTCTTTGTAAAAAAACACCAATATTTTTATAAAATTTACTATGTACATCCACATGAAACTGAGATCAACCAAGTACTTCAAGAAATGTATTTTTACGGTAGTATAAATAGATGTGGACCGTTCGTCATCTTTCATCAAGGGGCCAAGCTATTTATACTACCAACTTAAGGGACCACCTATGGGTTAAACATTTGAAAAAAATAAATCTATCAATTGATGTTGCACATATTTATGATCGAGTTGCACAAGTTTATAACTAAAGTTGCGTATAACCGATAAGTTAGATGTAGCTGTACATATTTATGACTGGATCACATAAATTTATAATAGTTATGCGTGATTGATTATGGCAACTACAATGAGTTAAAAGTATAACTTGAAACTCGCTTTTCTGTTTTAAATCTTAAAATTCTATCAAACGGTCAGTATTGTTGTTTGATAAAGTTCAATCTTTTGATCAATAGTAAATCTGCCAACTTAATTATTGGAAGTAGAATTAAGGAGGGGTATAATTGTACAGCTAGATGCAGTCCGGCATCCTGTTCGGCTAGTTGTCTGTTGAAGCAGAGTCAATCCGGGGAGAGAAGCTGCTGTTCGTTGCTGCCGAGTACGGCGCTGAGCCCTGATGCAACGCAGGGGCATATAGAGGTGCTGCGGCTCTTGCTGGAGGTGACGGGAGCCTGGCGTTGATTGCCCAGAGCAACAGCAAGACGACGCTGTAGTGCTGCACTCGGTGGCAAGTAATAATCGGCCACCGTGCGTGCGCTGCAGATTAACAAGAAAACAATCACTGTATCTTCAGAAGTTAGCTTCAGTTAATCATGGTTAGGACGGGGGAGGAAGCGCCATGGGTGGAGCGAGTGCCTGACAGACATCGTGTGGCAGAGGAATACGGCATCGGACACTGACGCTCTAATGCCGGCAGTGACAGAGCGGATGATCCACAGGAGACGGAGGCGGCAGTGGGACGGCAGACGGTGGTGTCTACGGAATGGAGCGGCATATAAGTAGGGCTGAAAATAGTCATAAATAATCGAAAAAACTCTTAAATTATTTTTATTTTCATATTTTCTACTCAGAATCGAAATCGGAAATGGTAATGTTGAAAATGAAAATAGCTTCGGAAAATTCGGAAACATCAAAAATGGAGTTGCTCAGTCAGAAATTCATCGATATCGGTCAGACATCCATAAATTCGGATCGAAAATAACTTTACCTCACATGTGATGTCTAGAGTAACTCACATAATCACTAAACATAATAATAACGATGTCACATAATAATCACCCAATATAGAAAACAATGTCAATAATTGTTCAATATGAGAATATACAAAAGTGATGACAATGTGACAATGTCAGACCTTTTACCGAATCAGTACCATCAGTAAATTTCTGAATAAATATGGTAAACTTTAGTAAATTTACAAATAAATACGGTAAATTTCGAAAACGGTCGGTAAACTACTGAAACCATTTCCGATACCATTTTCGAGACCCCGATATTAACCAAAAACAAAAAACGCATCGGTACTGAAAAAACAGAAAACGATCGATAAAATCCTAAAAAAAGCGTCGATCGATTTAAAAATTTTACAACCGTTTTCAGCTCTACATATAAGCAGGCAGCAACATGCATCGTACTCGTGCAGGCATGCGCCGCCAGAAGCAGACGGTGGCTGCCGAATGGAGCGGCGATGGGCAGACCGCGCGAGGCATGAGAATACGGCGCTCTGAAGATTAAAAAAAAGAGACGAAACTGAATAAAGAACAGTGATAAAAGAAAAAACTACTATTATACCCTTGTGAATCGACGGCTCCGATCGTTTCAACTTATAGTATACCAGTAGAGAGCAACACTTATTTGTCTCTATAAGACTGAAAAGAAAGTAATTTGTTGGTACACCTGCTTGAATCACGATAAACACACTAATCCAAGTATTCTACAGCCTCATGTGACATGCAAATGCATGCTACTACTGACGAGCGGCATGTCTCAAATGTCTTGCCTTCATCTGAATGTCATTTGGAGGGAATACATGATTAACTAGATGAGATGTCATGCGTTGTTGTGGATAAAGGAGTGTTGATATACTCATATGTCTTCTTTATGCTGATAAATGTTGAGTTTTAATATGGAACTGGAATTTTGCAACGTATATTGCACAACAGGAATGTACTCCCTCCGTTTGAAAATATAATGTGTCATTGTTTTTACAAAATTAACATTTAAAAATTTTGACTAATAATTAAATTAAAAATATATGCATTTAGTTCATATTTAAAAATATTCTCATATAATGTTAATTTTATAGTCGTTGATGATATATTTTAAGAGAAACTAATGATCAAAGTATAATATAGAAGACTGTGTAAAGATCTAATAGATATTATATTTTTAACCGGAGGGTAGACAGGACGTGAGGTGTTACGCCAACCATCAAGGCAACATGATAACATGGGCTTAGCCCTTGGAGCAACGGGCTGGGTATGTTATCAAGCCTGGTGAATACATGGCTGTTGGTTGGGCTGTTTAAATGTAGGTTTGCACATTCCATCTATCCTGGAAGAAATTAGGCAAATATGAGACAAATTAACATGTTCAATCCAATGGCCAAACTAAATCTTGGTGACATGGCTCAACACTGAAGAGGAAATGAGTATTAATTAGAGTTAGTGTGGATCAACTTAATATTTATATAGGATTTTACGTTAAGAGTACTATTTCCCATTGACTGACCGATCTATACTGTAATGCATGTCAAGCCTAAATCCGAAAGGTAATAAGCTTATACCATAACTTCACTTTCTTCAGCTAACTTACAAAAGCTTGAGTCCGAATATGGACATTATATAAGCATGCACCCCTCCAGCCCCACCCACACACACCCCCCCGCCCCCCAACACCCCACACCACTTGATGACAATTGGAACTGGTTAACATGCGTGCACTTATATATTTATCAGATTTTGCTTGTATACCAATAATTTACGCACGCTTTATATTAGCGGATTCTAATCGAGTTTAACTCCATTTACTTGCAAGGCACTTTGAGTTGCATGCTTTATGACACAATATCTATCTGCATTGAACGTCTATATCGCCCATTGAATCATCCAACAATGTCAAACATTATGCGTATGAATTATTCGCTGAAATGACGGGAAAAATATTGTCTGCTTCTTAAAATGTAAGCTGGATCACTTCTAAAGAATCAGTCATCTATAATGATTAAAAAATGCTAACTATAATGGTTGAGTGAGCAGATACAAATTGTGTGGTCAGAAATGAGGAGAATCATTTATAACGGGTGAACACCCATTACGTATCAAAGTCATCTATAACGGCTTATGGTTATGAACCGATAGGAAAAATCAGCAGAAAAAAAATGCAAAAATCACCATAGGGTGCTGGTTGCCTGTTGTAGTCATCATCGTCACTGCTGGATGAAGACGACAGCTGCACCGGCACTAATCTATAACGGTTGGTCGTCTTGACCCATTAGTGATGGCCAGTCATCTGTAACATTCATAGTTAAGAGTCGTTATAGATGTCCTGGACCACATCTATAATAATTTGTAATAACTCATCGTTACAGACGACGTACTTGACATATTTAACGGGTTGTTCCTCCAAGCACTGTTTGTAACGGCTGAATTAATCATCCATTATAGATGAGGCTATTGCAATTGGTTCTATTTGAGCCGTCATAGATGACCGTTATGTCTAGTTTAGTCTGTAGTAGCGATTCTAGGAGCTACCTCTAGGAATTTAGGTGTGCAATGCAACATAAGGTGTCAAGATTAAAGAAAAAAGATAAAACTCAACACACATTTTGGGTTGCTTGAGGATGAGATCAACATTGTTTACAAGGAGATCAAGAACAAGTACAAAACCCATTGAGCAAATGACGCTTGTCAATCATTCGCTGATTCAGCCACTCGAAGCGACGGCTAATTCTCCCATTGATTTCACCCCTCCAAAGCCACCTCCACTGCTCCACCACTTCTAGAATGTCCTTACTGATCCTAATTCATCATGTGAAAATTCATTTGGTTTGCCTTATTATTATGGACATTACGGATATTAAAATTTCAATCATATGTTGTTTTCCCAAATTATAGCAGCTTAGATTAAAGGAAAAGTTCACGCTAGTAACAACTTGATAATTATTGATTTTGAATTTCAGAATTAAATTAATAGAGTACTAAATTGGAAGTCCAAGAAGAATATATTAATCCCGAATTTTGGAGTTATTAAATTCTAGAAAAATTAAAACTAAGGAGTCCAAAATATTTACAACGGCATGTTTTGTTTAATACGGATTGTCAATACAATCTAGGTCATGTAACATGATCCATCTAATCATTGGTGATATCTTCAGATAGCATGGGAACTTTGTCAGAATTCCCCAATCAATGTAGGTATAGATGTATGATGCTATAAGAAAATGGATGTTTAGTGTAGGCATAGATGTACGAAGCTGTAAGAAAATGGATGTGCACACGCACATGAGTATAAGCTTCAAGATTTGGTTCTATAAAGCATGTTATCGCAAAATATATGCAAGGTTATCTCTTATATGGTTTGGTATGTTATGAACAAACAACATGTACAAGGGCAAGGATATATGATATGCATTCAGTGTTGAAATCCAATATCGACCGAAAGGCAATGGAAAATTCTTATACACATGCGGTCAAATGATATGTAATTAATGTATACCATATCACATCTTTACATAACTTCCCTTACCTCACCTTCCTTTGCTAAAGAATTCCTCTCCGCTCCACGAACACAACATCAATCAATTGGTAGTCTCTACTACCTATACCAAATAGTAGTAGAAAGTCTTATTTTATGGTACAAGTATGTCTCTGTATTCTACTATAGTAATTGAGCTGGTAGTACAAGTAGATACGAACGATCAGATTAAAATACATGACAAACCCTATATGGTTTTCATTAGCAGTAATATCAGTTGGGGGCGGTGAGGCACACGTCCTTCATCAATATGTGGCTGATGTTGAATATGGAATTGTAATCCTGCGCCTAATTCTTCTTTTCCGTTGGCTGTTCCTGATCTGTCGGGATTCAGTTGACTATAGCGCGTCATTTTTTTTTGGTTTTAGTTCGTGGTCGCGTGGAGCGCAGCTATCAGGTGTTGGCGAGTGCGTCTAGGATGATGCGCGGCATGGCGGGCATGGGGGATGCACGACTCATGGTCATGGCGCGCATGGCGGACGGCCACTACGGCTGTTCCTCTGTTTTCGTTTTTTTTCAATTTCTAAGTCTTCTCTGTTTTGTTTGTAATTTCTATATATAGATGAATCAAGGATTAGAAAAGCTGCTGGTTGGTTTTTTTGCAGCACCAAACACTTGCGTTGATTCCATTTTTCCCAATTTCCGAGTGATTGATTCGTGCTTGATTGCGTGAGTTGCAAGTGAGTTTGCCGGGGCAAGGTTGACAAGTGGTATCAGAGCGCGATATCAGCTCCTACAAGCGGCACATCTCCAACTCCTCTGCGGCGAGGGCGCGCCCAATCACCCTCCCCTCCACCGCGTAGACCACGGCACCGTGATGCTGACGGCCGTGAGATGGTTGTCAGGGAGGTGATCAGGGGAGCCGGCGGCCCAGTCTCCTACCCCATGCTCACTCGCACGAATTACACGGATTGGGCAGTATTGATGCGGGTGAACCTGCAGGCGCAAGGCCTATGGGACGCGGTGTCAACCGGCAACGCTCTGTACAGCACCGATCGCCATGCTCTCTCAGCCATTCTCCGTGCTGTGCCACCGGAAATGTTCCGATCAATCGCCAGCAAGGATACTACGAAGAAGGCCTAGGACGCCCTCCAGACCAAGCGTCTAGGGGCAGACCGTGTGTGCGAAGCGAAGGCCCAGAAGCTCTGACAAGCGTTCGAGGCCCTGAGGTTCAACGACGGTGAATCCGTCAAGGACTTCGAGCTCCCGATGCAGGGGCTTGTAAGCGACCTTGCCCTCCTTGGCGATGTGATCACCAAGGAGAAGATGGTTCGGAAATTCTTGCGCGTCGTCCCAAAGAGGTACTGTCCGTTTCCATTGAAACATTGGTTGATTTGAGCACCTTGACAGTGGAGGATCTCTCCGGCCGACTGCTCGCTGTCGAGGACCGATACGACTCCGACAACGAGGAAACCGGTGGCCTTCTTCTCACGGAGGAGGAGTGGGTCGCGCGCACCAAGAAGCACACTGGGGAGAGCTCAACCACCAATGGCGGCGGTGCAAATGGGAGCAGTGGCTCCTCTCGCCGTGGGCGATAGCGCAGTCGCGGCCACGGGAAGGCGCGCGAAGGCGGCGGTCGAGACACCAAGTCTGGGTCATCCCAGACCGCAAGCCACGACGTCAAGAAGGACCAGTGCCGCTACTGTGGCAAAATAGGCCACTGGGCAAGGGACTGACGCAAGGCCAAGCGGGATTGGGAGAATTTGGCCCAGGCCAACCTCTTGCAGGTAAACGAGGAGCAGGATGATGGCCAGGAGGCCACCCTACTCCTAGCACAAGCCCAGGTTTTTGCCACTGAAGCCGACAGCGACCAGCAGGAAGTTCTTTTGAATGAAGAGCGTGCGCTGGTGACACTTGGGAACGCCGGCGACCCGATCGACCCCGCCTGGATCCTCGATACGGCGGTGACAAACCACATGACAGGCAACTGCGACGCCTTCACTGAGCTTGACACCAATGTTCGCGGCTCTGTCAAATTCAACGACGGCTCGGGAGTACGAATTGAGGGGCGCGGCACCGTGCTCCTCTCTGGCAAGACCGGTGAACACCGAGTTCTCACCGGTGTCTATTACATCCCTCGCCTGCGCTCGAACATCGTCAGCCTCGGCCAGCTCGACGAGTATGGCTGCAAGATTGGGATTGAGAACGGGGTGTTGACACTCCGGGATCTGGCTCGTCGATTGCTAGCTCGTGTCCGTCGTGATGTGACCCGGTTCTATGTGCTCAACGTTGACATTGCACAACCGGTTTGCCTCGCACTCAAGGGTGGAGATGAAGCTTGGCTGTGGCACGGAAGGTTCGGCCACCTTAACTTGGAGTCATTGCGGCAACTCGGCAGTCGCGACATGGTGCGCAGGCTCCCCGTCATTGACCACGTCGACCAAATTTGCGACGGCTGCCTAGTGGGGAAGCAACGCCGAGTTCCCTTCCCACAGGAAGCCAAGCACCGCGCGGAGGGACGCCTCGACCTCCACAGCGACCTCTGCGGGCCGATTTCCCCTGCGACGCATGGCGGCAAGAAATATTTTCTTCTCCTAATCGATGACCTCTCCAGGTATATGTGGCTGATTCTACTGGCTAGCAAGGGCAATGCGCCAGCTGCGATCAAACGTTTCAGGGCAGGAGTCGAGGTGGAGACCGGCTGCAAGCTGCGCGTGCTGAGGACCGACCGTGGTGGTGAATTTACCTCTGTGGAGTTCAGCCTCTACTGCGCCGAGCAGGGGATTGGACGTCATCTCACTGTGCCCTACTCGCTGCAACAGAACAGCGTCGTGGAGCGCCGAAATCAGACTGTGGTAGCCATGTCGTGGTGCATGATGAAGACCATGGACATGCCGGGCGAGTTCTGGGGGAAGGTAGTGATGATGGCGGTGTATATCCTCAACCGATCGCCCACGAAGAGTGTCCCCGGCAAGACTCCATATGAGGCGTGGCACGGTCGAACACCTGCCGTGCATCATCTCCGCACGTTTAGGTGTGTGGCACACGTGAAGGTGGTGAAGCCACATTTGAAGAAGCTGGAAGACCGGAGCAAGGCCATGGTGTTCCTTGGCTATGAACCTGGCAGCAAGGCCTGCCGTGTCTACGACCCCGCCGCCAAGTGTGTGTGAGTCACACGCGACGTGGTGTTTGACGAAATGGCAAAGTGGAATTGGGGGGAGAACAAGACAGGTACGGGCGCCTCATCCGATTCTTTCACAATCTACTATGATGCGGAGCCTGTCGCTGCCAACGCTGCCTCACCAACTCCACCGTCCTCTGGTGAACCGACGCCGAAACCTGCAGCGTCTCTCTCCGAGCTGGCAAGCCCATAGATGGAATTCATGTCGCCCTCCACGGCAGACCTGGGTCTCGATGACGATCAAGGAGCCCCGCATCGCTACCGAAGCATCACCAACATCAATGCTACCTCTGAGCCGGTGGAGCTCGATTCGGATGAGCTCTACCTCCTCGCCACCGAGGAACCAAGCACGTTCGCTGAGGCGGATCGCCATGCGAGCTGGCGCGAGGCGATGCACGAAGAGATGGGCTTGATTGAGGACAACCGCACGTGGGATCTCGTCGACCTCCCTACCGGCAAACGACCCATTGGGCTCAAATGGGTCTATAAGCTCAAGAAGGACGAGACTGGCGCCGTTGTCAAGCACAAGGTGCGCCTCGTCACAAAGGGATATGTCTAGAAGCACGGCGTCGACTACGATGAGGTTTTCGCTCCAGTCGCGCGGATGGAATCCGTGCGACTGCTGCTCGCCGTTGCTGCACAAGAGGGATGGCCGGTCCATCACATGGATGTGAAGACGACATTCCTCAATGGTGACCTGGAGGAGGAGGTGTACGTGGCGCAACCTCCTGGCTTCACCAATGACGAGCACCCAAACCAAGTACTTTGATTGAGGAAGGCGCTGTATGGTCTTCATCAAGCACCTCAAGCATGAAACGCGAAACTGGACGCAAGCCTCCGCGATCTGAAGTTCACACGGAGCTCAACCGAACACGCCGTGTACACCGCGGCACTAGCACAGTGCGTCTCGTAATCGGCGTCTACGTCGATGACCTCATCATCACTAGTGCCAGTAGCAGGGAGATCGCCAAGTTCAAAGGGGAGATGAGCTCGCTATTCCGCATGAGTGACCTCGACCTCCTCAACTACTACCTCGGCATCGAAGTGCAACAACGAGCCGAGGCCATCACCATCAACCAGTCGGCGTACGCACGGAAAATCCTGGAGAACGCAGGCATGTCAAGATGCAATCCAGCGTGAGTGCCCATGGAAGCACGGCTGAAGCTCAGTAAACAAAGTGACAGACCGCCGGTGGATGTCACCAAGTATCGGAGCATCGTCGGCAATCTCCGGTACCTGGTGCACACACGGCCGAACATCGCCTAAGCCGTCGGCTATGTCAGCCGCTTCATGGAGTCACCGCGCGACGATCACTACGCTGCTGTGAAGCACATCCTGCACTACATCACCGGTACGCTTAATCTGGGCTGTTGTTTTGTTCACTCCAACGAATTGGAGACGAAGCTGCAGGGGTACAGCGACAGCGACATGGCCGGCGACATCGACGATCGGAAGAGCACCACCGGCGCATTGTTCTTTCTCGGTGAGAATCCGATCAGCTGGCAGTCCCACAAGCAAAAAGTGGTGGCTCTGTCTTCATGCGAGGCGGAGTATATTGCAGTTGCGACTGCAGCAGGCCAGGGAGTTTGGTTGGCCTGATTGCTCGCTGAAGTTCAGGGAGGCGAAGCAGAGGCGGTCGTTCTAAAGATGGATAACAAATCCGCCATTTTACTTTGCAAGTACCCGGTCTTCCATGACCGGAGCAAACACATTGACACCCGATTCCACTTCATCAGGGACAATGTTGAAAATGGAAAGATTAAGGTGGAGTTCACAAGCTCGGGTGATCAACTCGCGGACATTCTGACGAAGCCACTTGGGTGAGTTCAATTTCATGCACTTCTGGCCAAAATTGGAGTTGTCGAGATTGGTCCGAGGCGTCAGGATTAGGGGGAGTTTTGTTGAATATGGAATTTTAATCCTGCGCCTAATTCTTCTTTTCCGTTGGCTGTTCCTAATCTGTCGGGATTTAGTTGGCTGTAGCGCGTCATTTTTTTGGTTTTAGTTTGTGGTTGCGTGGAACGCAGCTATCGGGTGTTGGCGAGTACGTCCAGGATGATGCGTGGCATGGCGGGCGTGGGGGATGCACGACGCATGGTCATGGCGCGCATGGCGGACGGCCACTATGGCTGTTCCTCTGTTTTTAGTTTTTTTTTCAGTTTCTAAGTCTTCTCTGTTTTGTTTGTAATTTCTATATATAGATGAATCAAGGATCAGAAAAGCTGCTGGTTGGTTTTTTTGCAGCACCAAACACTTGCGTTGATTCCATTTTTCCCAATTTCTGAGTGATTGATTCATGCTTGATTGCGTGAGTTGCGAGTGAGTTCGCCGGGGCAAGGCTGACAGCTGAAACGCACTCCGGTCTATCATTAACGGAGCGATTCTGTCTAGTTACTGCGAGTCAAAAAGGAAAGAAATCAAGAGTTCACTACTAATCTGCAAGTGTCCCTAGTGTGAAAATGTTCCCCAAGGGTTCAAACTACTACTCTAGGGATAAGTTGGTTTCCTGGCATGAATCAGAAAAACAAGGAGCAAAGAGATCCGATACTGTAGTGGTTTTTCTTCCCATGCCTACCAAGCCTATGATGATCCATGTTCTGCATGCTGTGCAAACACTAGCTAATCACTTTGCTTGCTTCATCCAAGGAGTTGGATCTACACTGGCATGCTTGACAAGGGACTGAACGGTTCAAGCAACTATGAAATATATATGATGGCATCTACAAAAGATTGACCCTGTGCAATAACTTGAGATATATATGGCACCCATTTCAGTACTGACTAATGTGTAACATCCCAAAATTTCGTACCTCTTTGAAAAAAACTCATATGAAAATTTCATAGGTTGGCTTAAGTAAGCATTAATTTCGTGTAGATTGAATAAAAATGGGTAGTTTTATCTATTGCAAGAAGAAACTGCAAACAACACTTTCAAAACTGTGGAAGATAACTTATTTAGGTTTAGATGTCAGTTATAAGTTCGCAAGTGACCCACCTTTTAAACAGAAAAAAACTTAATGTCTTGCCTACAAACTCGGAATGAACAATCATATGAAAAGAGAGACTAGCGTTACAAAGGTGATTGGCATCAATCAAAGATCACGATTATAGTTCAATCCAACTGAAGCATAAGATGCTGCATAGTTTTAAGGTGTATATGGTCCAGTAAATTTTTATGCACCATAAAAGGTTCAGAAAACTTTAACTGCATCTCGGTGCTAGTCTCCTTGATACTGTGCCTCTAGGCTTGTGTTTTTTGTTTCAAAGTGTAGTTGACACCGATACTGCAAATTATGAAAGATATATACCCACACAAGTGGTCTCAAACTATCGAATACCCCCTTAAACCGTCTCCAACACATATTATTTAGTAGGTGTATTAGTTTTCCCGGCCCAATTCCTTCCACTTCTATTAATCTTTACTGGTGTTATATGCCTCTTGGCAACAACATTATGACTTCATTCTTTTACTAAGCATGCATCACTCCACATATATATGCTCATTCATCATATATATCCAATTTATGAGCCATGCATTGAATGTTTGCAAAAGAAATATAAAACTCGATATTAGTACGCCTGCGATTTTTGCACATGGTGTAGTAAAGAGTTTTGTTAGAAAAAAAAACACTCTCATATGAAACTGCAGATGGTGTCTCAAAAAAGAATTTTTTGTCTGAAGCAATGCTACTACTGCAGCCAGTTAGTCTGGTCGGCATGCATGCAAGGGATGTGGATCCTCTTTCTCCCTCATACATGGCATGCAGAGGAAAAAGGGGCCTCAAAGGAGCGTTCGCTAGGCTGTTGCCCGTGCGTCATTTGCACGCAAAGTGTCAGAGAGAAATAGAGAAAAGGGGGACTCAGCCGAATAGCTTGGTGCATAATTTCGTGAAGATAATAGAAAAGCTCCTTGCTAACATATTAGTCCCTAGATTGCACGAATTGGATCAAGAAATAGGGCAATTCATGACAATTTTTTGTATGTCAAAACCTAGCCAATCACCTTCACAGGAATAAGCAGCCATTTCTCTTCATAAAAATGGACATTGTTGACCGAGAGACCAAGTCGTGTGGGAACGAGTCCACACCGCCTTCCCTGCTCAAGCACTTCCCTAGGCACCGCGCCATGATTGGTGGTGGTCTCCATTTAATCAGATCGGCCCCCAAGTCCTACCGGTGCTATATAAGATGAGAAGGGCCCATGTAGAGGCAGTTTTGACTCTCACGTAAGCCACTCCTCAAACTCTAATTCTTCCCTGATCATTGGAGACACAGGGACCCAAAGGACCACTTCAAGACATGCAGGAGGATGTACAGCCGACTGCCGTTGGCACCTTCAGCCTCGAGCTGGCAGCTTAAAGGTCTCCTGACTCATCTACACCAACATCACGGAGGAGATCACCTTCCTAAAGCGATCTCCTGCCTCATCTACACCAACATCAAGGAGGAGATCAATTTCCCTAAAGGTGGCATCAAAAGGCTTCTGTAATCTCAGCCAGTCTCACCTAACTCTACATCAGATTATAATTTGTTATCATTTTTTTTAGGCTGAGCTTTAGATCTTGTGGTATTAGAAACTCACATACATCTCCAAAGCTTTTGATACCATTAATTGGTCATATCTTGTTGAGATCTTGTAGCGCTTTGGTTTTAGCTGATGATGGACCAACTGGATTGCTAATCTTGTAGCAACCTCTTCTTCTTCGGTTCTCCTCAATGGAGTACCAGGTGTGAGGATCAATCATGTGAGGGGGCTAGGACAAGGCGAGTGGCTATCGCTCATGTTATTTATCTTAGCGAGGGAGCCACTGCAACAATTGTTCAAAGCGGCAGAAGAAGGCCTCCATCCTAAATTCTTTGGGGACAAACGTGGGATGGTTTAAATGCTCCTACTATGTTGATCATGAGTTCATTACTACATAACAGCATATTCATACTGCCTTATCAGTGCCGAGTTACTAATATGGGTTTTCCATCCACTCACTCGCCCGGGTGCCCGATACAATTGAGAACCAGCACTAATGAATAGTCATCAGTACTGATTCTTAGGTAAACCGACACCAATATGAGGAGCCAGCCGATCGAGCCGAACCAGCCAGCTTTAAGTCAGCCGAGACTCTCCCTAAATCTCTCACCTCCCTCAATCTCTCTCTCCCTTCTCTCCCTCTTACTCAGATCTCTCCCTTAGACACCCCCCCTTAATCCCTCAACTCGATCTCCCACCCACCTCGCTGCCTGCGTGCCCGACCTAGCGGATGACGACGGCCAGCCTGGGGGACGACGACGATGAGGTCCACAAACAGCGGATGCAGCAGCATTCACCTCCCTGTCTCCCTCCCTCTCTCCCCAGTGGCTAGGAGGATGGAGTGGGAGGGTGATGACGACAACAGCGGCGGCGGTAGTTCGAGGAAGATAGACAACGATGGCGACGGCTCCGCAGGGATGATGTGATCTGGTGTGGTGGTGAGTTGTTCTAGAGTTGATGATGTTCGTCAATGTATATATGCATGTTGGTTCTAGTGCAGTATGATAATGATTTTGAGTCCAATTTGGTGCGGTGTGGTGATGTATTGTTAATGATGTTTATTGAATCAATGTGTATGCATGTTGAATCATTGAATTTTTTTAGTAAAGGAATGAATCATTGAATCAGTATGTACGCATGGGTTTTGAATTATCAAATCAATGTGTTTTTTTGACTCCAACCATCGGCTCAAATCGAAGCCGAGCCATTTTTTTAATTGTGCAACCTCATCAGCGCCGGTTCTTGAAACGACACTGATGAGACCCTCTCATCAGTGTCTAAAGAGTAGTGCCAGTTAGAAAACTGTCACTGGTGAACTTTGCTAATCGGTAGTGATGAGGAGATTTGTAGTAGTAGTTGTTTGCATAAGCTAGTGGATTGCATACAAATCTGGACAAAACAGAGGTCTTCTCGATTACCTGCCGGGCTGTAATGCCCACGGCCTGAAAACGGTTTTAGGCCTAACTCAACTTGTTGGACCACACCTACACTACAACATTCTTGTGAATTTTTACTGTTACTAATTTAATTTTTTTTTAATTTACAAAACTAATTTTTAATTTGGATCATTTGCAAAACTACCCTCTTGCCGCCCTGGGCCACGGCGGGATTTAAAAACCGCCGTGGCCTAGGGCGGCGAATGGCTTCCCCGTCAGGCGCGGCTAGTGGCGCCGGCCGCCGTTAGCCCGGGGACGCCACGTGGATTCGCCGCCCTGGGGGACGGCGGCGAATGCCCCCAGGGGGCCGAATGCAAAATTGCATTCGCCGCCCTGGGAGGGGCCGAATGCAAAATTGCATTCGCCGCCCTGGGGAGGGCGGCGAACGCAATTTTGTATTCGGCCCCCTGGGGGCATTCGCCGCTGTCCCCCAGGGCGGCGAATGCATAGGACCGTCCGCCCCTGAGGTCCGAAGTTTCAGCACGGTTTTTAAAGCACACTCATAATTTTCTACAGGCCACATCTTACATCGGTTTAAGCTGCACCTTCACGAGATTTTGCTATTCTCGTGTTGCTAGTTGAGAAAAAAATATCAAAAAAAAAGAAAAAAAAATTTTGCAGGTGGCCCCCTGGATTCGGACTGTCCGATCCTTGTGCGGACCGTCCGTTCACTATGCTAAAAACCGCCGTGGAGGACGGCGGCGAATCCACGTGGCCTCCTCGTGGCTAACGGCCGCCGGCGCCGTTAGCCCCGGGTGACGGGATGCCATTCGCCGCCCTGGGCCACGGCGGTTTTTAAATACCGCCGTGGCCCAGGGCGGCAAGAGGTTAGTTTTGCAAATGATCCAAATCGAAAATTAGTTTTGTAAATTAAAAAAAAATTAAATTAGTAACAGTAAAAATTCACATTCTTGCTCTTTTGTCCTTGTTTCACGCAAAAAGTTTAAAACAATGTTACAGTCGTCAGGCTTTCCATCCTTGTAAGCTGGTCATCTTGCTTGCAAACTAGCGAGGTGCGATTATTCCCAGCTACTGTGCCGCTGCTGCTGCCGACTCACACTGCCGAACTGCTGCTTGCTGCTTTGCTGCTGCATGGCCCAAGGCCGGCAGCTGTGCTGCTGCTCAGCATGCACGCTACCTAGCTGCTACTTGACTTTTTACTGTTAATAATTTAATTTTTTTTAATTTTCAAAACTAATTTTTAATTTTTTTTTTACAGAAATAGACTCTTGCCGCCGTGAGCCAGGGCGGCATTTAAAAACCGCCATGGCCCAGGGCGGTAAATGGCCTGGCCGTCAGTGGGCCATGACGGCGTGGGCCGCCGTTAGCCGGGGGGCCACGTGGGCTTGCCGCCGTGGCCGACGGCGGCGAATGCCTCACGGGCCCCCCGTGAGGCCGGCAGGGGGCAGAATGCAAATTTACATTTGCCGCCCTGGGGGAGGGCGGTTTTTAGCCCTCCCCTATAAAAGCTCTTCGCACACTCGCCGGCGCGTCATTTCCCCCTTCCGCCTCCAGTGTTCGTCCGATAGAGCTGAGGCAAAGGAGGAGCAGTATGGCAGTGAAGCCCTCGCGGATTTTTGAGCCGAACCCAGGAATTTTTTGCTCTCCCTCCGTCATGTAGTCAATTTTTTAGACAAGTGTTAATTAGTACTAGACGCGTAGTGTAATACCCGACATAGTATGAAGATATTAGAGGTTTGTCATAACCATCATTAGTGTTAAATTTATTTGACCGTACTAGAAGAACATTAGCGGATTGGTAGTAAATTGTAGATATTTTAGAAATAAATATGCTCCGCTATGGCCATCGTTGGTATACGTCATTTCGACACGTTAGATAAACCTAGCGTATAACTTTATTAGCGTCGCTGGGTTAGTTTGTAAAATGTAGAAACGGTAATGGTTTGACTCATACCTATAGCCTTTTTATGGAATGAATATTGATTAGTATAGATTAATAACTGTAGTGAAAATCTTTTTTGTCAACATAAATGGCAAATAGAGTTGTATTCGCGATATATCACGGTGAAGGAAATGTCAGAGAAGGACAATATGGGGTAGATTTATCGGAGTTCAATGTAGCACAAAAGGGAATTATAGCTCTAGCTGAGAGAAGTTTTCCTGGAGTTTACAATTGGTTAATAAGGGGATTCGGAGTAGATCCTCAAGTAAATGCAATTACGGTGTACGCACTGGTTAGCTGGGCTATGGAAGGTTTTTAGTGGGAATTGATGCCAATAGATTCGACGGCCAGCTGGGTATTTTTTGTGAAGAGTGCACTGTAGCGAGGATGGGCACCTAGCATTCTAGTGGTAGTGCATGACAGGGTCAGCATTGATCAGGCTGGTCCAAGTACAGCGAAAGGGCCCGATGAAACAGAGGAGCAAAATGAGACAGAAGACGAGGGTGTCGGAGAGGAAGGAGGCCAAGAAGACATGGGACCAGGGGGGTTTGCAGATGAAGGGGAGAGACACCCAGGTCTAGTACAGGAGATGGAAATTGAAGACTCAGAACCTGAGCATATGGAGGATGATGATTCTTTGGAGGACAATGTATACCCGGCAGAATGGGACAACGAGGACTTCTCCGGACTCGTTGTCTCAGAGGGGCACACCATGCCATGGGAGTATCGGCAGAATGAAGTGGTGCAAGGCGCTAGGTAAGCCGAAAAAGTATAGTTGACAGAGGCTGTGAAGATGTGGGCCGTGTCACTTGGGAGGGAGTTCTGGGTATCAAAGTCCACCAGATCAGTGTACGAAGTGAAATGTGCAAGTTCAAGCGATGGATGTCTATGGAGGATGTACGCATCTAGGAAGAAATATGACGACTATTGGTCCGTGTCAATCGTGACGGAGCACAACTGCCATCTTCCGGGTGTTCAGAAGTACCACAGGAACATATCATCTGCATTCATCGCTTTAGAGCTGTATTATGCTGTTGTGGAGAACCTCCGGTTCGAGCACAAGTCAATTATCAGGCGCATCGAGGAGAAGTACAAGTACACCATTACATATGTCAAGGCATGGAGGGCCAAACAGAAGATAATTAAAAGGAGATTCGGCATTTTTGAAGCTTCATACAATAATTTGCCTCGCCTACTGGAAACCATCTGTGCGAGGAATCCTGGCAGCTACTCTGAAATCAAAACTTTCCCATCGTTAGCAAATCCTGGGCAGAGCGTCCTTCAACGGGCCTTCCTCTCTCTGCAGACATGTATATTTGCATTTCTTAATTGCAGGCCCATTCTCTGCATCGACGGCACGTTCCTAACAGGAAAATACAGAGGACAAATATTGACGGCAATCGGAGTAGACGGGAACAACCAAGTGTTGCCCGTGGCCTTTGCCTTCGTCGAGAGCGAGAACACAGAGAGTTGGTACTGGTTTCTGAAGCTGGTTAAGGAAAAGGTGGTGGGGATGAGGCCAGAGGTATGTCTCATACATGACCGTCATGCAGGGATGCTGCGTGCAATTGAGGAGCTGCGAAACGGCTGCGCAGACAAGGGATACCCTCCGGTGTGGGAAGATGTAAAGAGCAGTCACGTCATATGGGCGCACACTTTTATAAGCAGTTCAGAAACAAGGAGCTGATGGCCATGTTCAAACGTTTGTGCGCCCAGAATCAACAGAAGAAGTTCAATGAGCTGTGAAGGAGACTTGATGAGCTGACAGCCAAACATAGAGGCGAGAGTTCTGCAAAACCCGCAGCAAGAGGTGTTGACGGCCCTGAAGCTCTAGGTGCACTTCCCACCGATGACGGTACATTCAGAAGGAGGCCCGGTTCCTCGGTTAGCAGATTTTCGCAGTGGATCGAGCACGTGCCGAAGGAGAAATGGGCATTGTTGTACGATGAAGGTGGAGCAAGGTATGGCATAATGACCACGAACCTTGCAGAGGTCTACAACTGGGTCATGTGTGGTGTGAGGAAACTCCCCCTTGTTGCCATCGTGGAGTTCATCCTACATGGAACACAGACGTACTTCCACGACAGGTGCAGACAGAATGGCCTATCTATGACCGATGGAAACCTTTGGTTCGGCACCAAAATGACAGAGTACCTTGAGGAGAAATGCAAGAAGGCAAGAGAGCACTGAGTCCGAGTGTAGGGCACACGAGAGCGTAGATTTGAGATATTGTGTGCCGACAGGTCCAGGCGTGGCATATTCGTAAGGAAACCTGTGCAAATGTCTCCTAAAGGAAGATGGGACATGCAAGTGCTCCTGCCGGAAACGAAGTTTGTACCACAAGCCCTGTTCTCATGTCATTGCCGCTTGCGGGGAGTGCAGCATTGATGAACGCCAATATGTGTCCCCGTACTTTAAAAAGGAAGCAATCATGCATACATGGAGTACCGAGATTTTTGGTTTCGGCATTGTCGGCACTTTCACTGAAGACACAAGCCCAGTTTATTACATCCCTAACCCGAGAAGGCAAGGAACAAGGCAGGCCGCCGTAGGACACGGAGGATTCGCAATGATATGGACGAATTCGAGGCCGGCGTTAGCGCTATACGTTGCAGTAGGTGTGGAGAGGAGGGACATACCTACAAGAAGTGCACGAAAGACACCGAGGCCCCAAGTGCAGCGGAAGTTACTGTGGAAGGATCAGGCGCCGATGGAAGGCGGCCAACTGGGGAAGGCACCACTGATAGGCAGCGTCATCGCAAGCGTCCTCGTGCACCTTCGGGTTATGCTGTGTAGTATAGCCGCTGGTTGCTGATGTAAACTCCCTGTAATGTGTACCAATCTGCATGTATTGCTATCTGATTTTCGTTTTAGTGTGGGCCAGATCGGCATGTCATATCTATTGTCGTTTGTTGAAATGTGCTCGTTGTTTTCACTTTGCCAGTGCTGGCTTTTTAAAAGTACTTTGCTGTCTGTTAATTTTCTGATTGTAATGCACTATGTTTAATTGAGCTAATCCGTTCCGCTTCTTTTTCCTTGCAGGTATGGACTACCAGATGCCTGAGCTGCTGGATCACACCACCAATCAGTCCCATCAGTCGTTTCTCTCGGCGGTGCAGAACCTCGAGCTCGGTACCTTACGTCCTCGACCTTCTAGGCGACTTCTTCCCGTGGACCCTCGGTTCACGACTAGGTACATACGAACGTTGTACTGTGAAGCTGTATATGTGAACTTACTAACTTGCTTTGTTTTGATTGTCAGGTTACGGGAGGCAGACCTTCTGCCACTGTGTAGGCTGGTAGCAGCCGTAGTGGGCCCGAATGACCCGGCGAAGAAGTGGGGTATCGACCGGTCGCTGATCAAAGCTCTTGCGGACCGGTGGAGACCGGAGACACACACCTTCTACCTCCCATGCGATGAGATGGTCCCCACGCTGCAGGACGTCAGCCTCCTCCTTGGGCTGCCTCCAGCCAGCGAGGCGGTGGGCAAAGTTGACGGGCTTCAGGCATGGCGAGACGACATCCTGCAGCGGTTCGCCCCAGTTCACCGTGCTCCGGGGCTTCCCCTCATCGGCGAGATCTCCCCGTATACGCATGCAGGCCCCCCTCAGGCTTGGGTACTGAGCTACACGGTAAGAATGCTTTCTTGTTGTTTTATGTTCGTCCATCAGTCCGTACTAGAATTACAGTGTCAACTTCCTTATATGTTACTGCAGTTTGATCAACTAGACCCGGAGGCCGACACGTACTCACTGCAGAGGAGCCTGGAGGCGTACCTGTTGTGGCTGTTCGGGTGGGTGATGTTCACTAACTCACACGGCCACGCAGTTGACAAGGGCTTGATCCCTTACGTGAGGGAGATAGCCGACGCCGAGGACGGTGCTGTTCCCCAATACAGTTGGGGATTGGCAATCCTTGCCGCCACGTACAGGGGTTTGTGCGACGGCTGCAAGAAGACCGAGCCAGAAGCGGTCTTCACGGGTTGTCCACTCCTCCTACAGCTCTGGGCAGCAGAGCGGTTCGCGATCGGCTGCCCCGTGGTGGACCACAGTCCATACGAGCCGATTCTGTACGTGAATGTCCCACCGGAGGACCATCCAACGATGGGGACGGTGTGGTGTCGTCGTGAGGTATGTTCGGTGTTAGAACCGTCTCGGTTTTTTATGTTACTTGGACTAACGAGAACTCTTTACCTGTTTGTAGCGTCGGTACGCTCACGTGCAGGTGCAGAAGTTGTACCCAGACTTCGTCATGGAGTTCGACAGGATCACGGATGACGACGTTGTCTGGGAGCCGTACAGCGCCGAGGCGGTGATGGCGCGTGCGCCGCTTGGGCTGTCGTCCCTCTGCACCAGGGACCAGGCATACTAGCTGACGATGACTACGATGTTGTTTGACATTTCTATCGAGCCGCATTGCCCGCAGTGTGTGATGCGGCAGTTCGGTATGCGCCAGACCTTCGGCCATCCACACCTCCAGGCCGTACCGCAACACGTTCATAGGTATGTGTGGAAATGAATATTCCGTATTGTTATGCATTGTGTCACCGGTTGTGCTCTGCAGGTTAAATCAGCATGGCCAGGCCGCCGGTAGGTTGTGGAGACCCACCGTCATCGAGTACATCAACGACTGGCTCATAGCCATGGAGGACGTTGTCACGGTGATCCACCCCCACACAGCCGACAGGTACGAGCAGTACCTTTCCTGGTACCAGCCCCATACCAGACTATGGGTGACGTTCACTCCTGGGGCTCCACAGGCGCACGTCGTGGGGGTGCGAGACGCATACCCGACACACCGCAACCAGGACTACTTCCGCGCGGTGAGTCAATGGTTTTCATACTATTTTCAACGGTAGTTACCACGCGCAACTAACCACGCAAGTCCTGCTGAACAGACGGACGATGCTAGGCAGGTCCACATGGAGCTCGGCCTACTGCGGCAGCGCCTCGAGGCTGGCATCCCTCTCACGCAGCAGGAGCAGACGATCACGTTCGGCCGGATGTGCAACACGATGTGCTCGGTCGTCTGTGCTCTTACTTGTCGCCATTCCGATGCAGCCCCGCTGATGCAGATACATATGCGAGGTCCCCATGGTGAAGGGACATCGGCAGGAGCGGCGGGTTCTGTAGGGGCCAGTATGTCGTGGGGAGTAGGTCCTTCCGGTACCGCCGGAGGATCGAGGACGGCAGGCTTCATGATCGGGCGAGGTTTGTCAGGTACGTCAGGTTCGAACATATTCTCCATAACTAACTGCACTTTTTATTCGGCTGACGCGAACTTTTCTTTACCAGCCCCACGCGGCGGATCTCACCACCACCTGGAGGACACTGGGCGAGGATCTGCCCGGAGCACCTCTGCTTGGATCTCTACCGAGGACGACCTCGTTCCGGAGCAGGACGTGATCGGGTCGTCACAGCTCGGAGGTGCACCGCACACACAGCCGCACGATGCCGGTGCTTTCCCTAGTACTTAGGCGGTCCGAGCCACCCGTGGGGTACCGGCGGACCGCCTGACGTACTCGCGTGGGCATGTGCGAGCGCAGCCTAGGAGGACGAGGAGGCGTATGGACTAGGGGCTATTGTTGTATTTATTTATTTATAGGTCTCGCATAACTTGTTCAAATTTTTCATGTCCATATTCACCCCCTCTAGGCTGGATCCCACCCTTCAGATCTGACCTTTCACAAATATTTACAATGGTATTCTGTCCTGTTTGTACCATTTTAAAAGGACAAACCACTTTCGGCGCATACTATGCGCGAGTACGGACCACCTTTACTTGCATAATATAGGCCCCGCGTGCGCCACATTGCGACAAGCAAGCTTTTGGCGCGTCGCTTTAGTCATGCGTCGTCACGGGCATTCTGAATACGTGGTCGGCCACTTCAACCGCTTTTTGCATATGCATGTCCCTTATATTTTGACCTGTACGTCTCATAGGGAAATAGACGCACGACAACCTATATAAAAGCACCATCATAGTAGCAGAGGGCCTTCACCCAGCCCCTCGGGCAAACTTCGCACCGTTTATGAACTACGGCCACTACCTGCCTCACTAATTTCCTTTTCTTCTTGTAGCAGCATTGAACAATGCCTCCTACAACTCTTTTCGTGGAGGATTGCAACTGGCGATATTTAGGTTTCGCTTTGGTATTGCCACCTTGGGCTGAACGCTCGATATGCCTTTGTGGTGACCGTTGCCGGCTACGCGCATCTCATCAGGAGGAGACTTACGGCTGGAGATACTTTGAGTGCGTGCACCAGAGTCCCCAGGTACATGTTTCAGTCAAGTCTTTGTCATATTCGTTTTTACGCCCACGACTCTTACACCAGGATATTTACCTTAACAGACTAAGGGAAGATATTGCGGCTTCATCGAGTGGATTGACAACGACAACCTGGAATATGACTACCTCCCGTTAGGCGAAAGCATGGCGCAATACATGGCCAGGAGGGCGGAGCACGAACAACGTCTAGGGCTAGAAGGGGCAGACTGGAGAAATCGACCTCTCGGACTACCGCGATGGGAGAACCGTCCAACGTGCGCTTGTGGTGATCGTTGCCAGGTCATCAGGTCGAGAAGGCCAGGAACTCTGCGACGCAGAAGCTTTGTTTGTCTAAACATTCTTGACGACGATATCGATATAAGTTCAAGCCGCACCTTACTTCCTGGAGATAGTTTATCTTCACCAAACGTGTCGAATTTACTAATCAAACTCATCCCACAGGATCCTCCAAGGAGGTGTCAATTCAGACAATGGATTGACAATTTCACGCCGTCAGATCTATCATGGCACTGGAACATGCAACCAGAATCACCAGCCGACTACAGCCTGTCTAGATCGTACCATGAACGAATCGTCCGCTTTTCTAGGAACCGGTGACTAGAACGAGTGGATACATTGTACTGCTCACAAGTTGTATCCATTGTTGTATTTCATACTATGGGTGTCACATTCATCATCTCGCAATGCGAACGGCTCGCATCTAGCTAATATCACTATGCTATTATATGTGCACTGCGTTAAGTATCGACCGAGTGGATCACGAATAATATAATATATCGTCTCCCAATGTCGAATTAAAAATCATTCAGTACATACATTGTGCAAAAATTTAGGAAAAAATTCATATGCCCTAACATTCTGTTCACCTAAGGGTCCTAAGCCCCTCACGTAAAATGGACCGGCCTATTACCATGTCATTAATTAAGTATTACCGAAAATAAATTTAAAAAAATGATCAGTACGATTTTACAAACCAACGCCCACCATAGTCGGATTATAAAAAAAACTTCAAAAAACATACCCTAAACCACGATTAAAACTAAATTTTGTGAAGCGTGTAGGCGAAAGACGGGGAGGAGTGGATTGCGAGTGGCGATCCGGACAGACGAGGAGTGAAATGCGAGTGGCGATCCGGAAATACTCTTAGTTTGACAAATTTTCTTCACGATGTGAACAATATATGATATTTGGTTTTTTTTGAATATCGACCCAATAAATGCAATGGCACAATAAATAGAATTTAAGAATCTAATTTTGAGAAATAAATTTTTAAAATTTTTAGGGTTAAAAATTAGCAAGAAAATAAGGAGGAAAATTAGCACTCACAATTCACTCGCAAATTTACAAATTTGGTAATTTGCAAATGGCTCCAGGGGGCTGAACGCAAAAATGCATTCGCCGCCGTGGCCCAAAGCGGTAATGCCACGTGGCCCCCGGCTCGCTGACGCCGTGGGCCGCCGTTACGGCCTGGTGACGCCGCCGTGAGCCCAGGCCATTTGCCGCCCTGGGCCACGGCGGTTTTTAAATGCCACCCTGGCCCACGGCGGCAAGAGGCTATTTTTGCATAAAAAATTAAAAATTAGTTTTGTAAATTAAAAAAATTTAAATTATTAACAGTAAAAAGTCGCTGCTACTGCTGCTGCAAGCACTCGCATGCATTGGCCAAAGCACAAGCAAGGCAGGCCGCTGCTTTGCTTTGCTGCTTGATCTCATCTTTTCTTCTTTTTTTTCCTCCAATTATTCTGGGGCGTTACACGGGGGATACATATGCAATACTCTCTACATTCCCTGGGAAGCTCTGGCATGTACTTGGGCCTACTGCAGCACGTCAAGAAGTTTCTTCACGACGGCGGGAAGAGAGGCGCTTGTCAAATCGGTTTTCTAACTTATTTTCTTGTCTTTTACCCACCCAAAATTTGGTGCTAAAATAGATAGCTCGGGTCAGAAGATCTTACATGTGGAAAGGGGAAGACCCAGAAAATATGAAACTGCTTATTGATGAAACTTTTGAAAAAAAGAATCCATCAATCGATTTTTTTCTATATTTAAAGATCAAGATACGAACCGTTAGATATAGTTACACATATTTATAATTAAGTTATACAAATTTATAACTAAAATTACGCATAATCGATAATGACAACTACAATAAGTTGAAAATACAACTATAACAAGTTAAAAGTATAACTTGGAACTCGTTTCCTCCTCCATCTTAAAGTTCCATCTAACGGTCAGCATTGTTGTTCGACAGAATCCAAAAAATCAAATATTTAATTAATAGTAAATCTGAGAAAAAATTAAGGGAAGGCACTGCCTGGTAAACTAGCAAACAATGTGCCAGCAATGATGCCTGAGAGGCCTTGGAATTCTAGACCAGTCAGGGTTTGCAAGAGCCCTCTGTCTCAGATGATTGTGGTTAAAATGGAAGGATGAAACTAAGCCTTGGGCACATACCGAAACCCTTTGTACAATGGATGGTATATTACTTTTTTAGGCAAGCACCACAATCATCCTTGGTTGCGGAGCCAAGACATCTTTCTGAGGGGACAATTGGCTTAAAAACAAATACCTAGGCACCGTTTTTGATAGTTTATGGTTTAAGATTATTTTCTGTTTCTCTGTGAGTTTATTTTTCAAACTGCTAAGCGGTGTGTTTTAAAATACTTTATATATAAATGTTTATTTAAAAAATCAGATAAATCAATTTTTTAAGTTTTCAATAGTTAATACTTAATTAACTATATATTAATGAATCATCTTGCTTAGATCCATAAGCTGCTTTAAACAGTACATAAAGGACATGAGAGCTTTTACTGTGCTTAAAAGATATCTGGGGTACCTCCTAATGTACTAAATATTAACCATTAATTACCCAGAGGATCATAAAGGAATAGAAATAACGTAAACACGAGTCATATAGTAAATCTTCTTTGCCATGAGTTACGGCCATCGATAGAAATAACATAATTCTTCTAATTCCTGTTACGGCCATCGATCTGTATCTCACCTCTCTGGAGATTCCAGTGGCGATTAGCCACTTGCCTAATTCTCGACAATTTCTCTGCTGACCTGCTCATTATAGATTTCTAGAAGATGCATATCATTGATCAATTACTTAGTTTAATCTCTCGTTATACAATCTGTAATTAATGATCAACTATTAACTTTGGCCATTGATTACACGGGGCATGCAAGTTGATCAATTACTTCTTTTATCACTAACTACACGATCAATACTAATCGGTTAATTAGTTTTATCAGAAGTTACACGATTTGCAGTATTTATATTGATGGTTAGATGGATCGAAAGAGAGAGACACGGAGGATTGTACACATTTGCCTTTAACCACATAAATTAACCATACAAGACAATTACTATTTTAACTTTTCACCTTCAGTACCTGGCCTACACTTTGGGTATCTTTTTATTGGTACCTCTTATTCTACCACATTAGATTAGAGACGATTGACGGTCCTAATTAATTTCAAGCACCGTAGAAAGGCTCAAAGGACATAGCTCCTTCCTTATACAAGTTGGCTAGGTGCAAAAGAAGAAATGTCCACTTCGAGCTCACAAACAATACTTGGATTACAACAGTAAGAACAATCACTTCGGTAGAACAATTAAATGAGCTAGTCATCCTTGCAAACAGTCTACAGGAGGTTAGAATACAAGCGAATGTTGCCGATGATATATATTACCTAGAAATGGACTCCCAATGGGATTTAATCTGTCAAATGTGCTTACTATGCACAGTTCAACGGGGCGGTATCAAGAAACAATCTGAGGCCTATTTGGCGAGCTCGCGTGGAGCCAAAACAAAAAGAAAAATTGGGTGGCTTCTCCTACATCAGAAGGCACTAATTGCTGACAATCTCCTTAAAAGAAGATGGCCGTGCAATTGGATTTGTTCTCTTTGTTTTGAAGCTTTCGAAACTTCAGAGAACTTAGCAATGGATTGTGCATTCACATCCAAGGATTGGGATCTCGTTTGCGGGTGGAGAGCTTTGATTTCTTTGCCATAGCAAGTAGGCCATAGAAATCTGCAAGACTGGTGGGAAGCAATACGGAAGATACAGCCAAAGGAGAAAAAAGCTGAAGGCAATCGATACTCTAGTCTACACTTCGTGGGATGTTTGGCTAGAAAGGAATAGAAGAGTGTTCAACGATCTGAGTCAATGTGAACAATGAATTGCGTCTCTGGTGATCCAGGATCTGGCGCAATTTGAGTCGGCAGCCACATTTGTAGAATAAGGTGGTGTTCTAGCCTGTTCTTGTTAGCACGTTTTTTGAAATACAAAACGGTGTGTTTTTTATAAAAACTTTTTATATGGAAGTATATTAAAAAATCAAATAGATCTTGTAAGAGTGATTGGAATGATTAATTCTATTCCATATGTTGTACAGGATATATATAGGCAGCTGGGGTGGCATGCAAGCCAACCACACAGGCGCATGATTACAGCCACAAATCCTATAATTACATTGTGCTAACACTCCCCCGCAGTCTGATCAGGAGCACGGCGAACGTTTAGGCTGGATCGAAACTCCTCAAACACAAAGGTGGGGAGGCCCTTGGTGAAGACGTCGGCGTATTAGGATGTTGTAGGGACATGGAGAACCCGAACTTGGCCGAGGGCAACACGCTCCCGCACAAAATGGAGATCAATCTCAACGTGCTTCGTGCGCTGATGCTGGACAGGGTTGGTGGAGAGATAAACAGCATTGATGTTGTCGCAGTAAACCAGCGTGGCTCGGTGAGGAGGGTGGCGAAGCTCCATAAGTAACTGTCGTAACCAAGAAGCTTCAGCGACACCGTTCGCCACGGCTCGATACTCAGCCTCTGCACTCGACTGGGAGACTGTGTGCTGACGCTTGGAGGACCAGGACACCAAATTATCCCCGAGGAACACTACATAACCAGAGGTCGATCGGCGAGTGTCGGGGCAGCCGGCCCAGTCGGCATCAGTGTAAACAACAAGCTCAACAGGTGGAGAGCGACGCAGAGTCAAGCCAAGGGAAAGAGTACCCTGTAAGTAGCGTAATATCCGCTTAAGAGCAGCAAGATGTGGCTCTTGAGGATCATGCATGTAGAGACAGATCTGCTGGACGCCATAGGCAATGTCGGGACGGGTGAATGTCAAATACTGCAAAGCACCAACCAAGCTGCGGTAATGTGTGGAATCAGCAACTGGAGAACCGTCGGCAGACAATTTGGAGTGCAGGTCGACGGGAGTGCTGCAAGGTTTGCAAGCACTCATCCCGGTGCGCTCCAGGATGTCCAGAATGTACTACCACTGAGAGAGGAAAAGGCCATCATCGCTGCGTGTGACGGAGACACCAAGAAAATGATGAAGCTGGCCCATGTCAGTCATAGCAAACTCACACTGGAGGGCTGCAATAATTTGTTGGAGAAATCCAGCTGACGAGGTGGTGAGAACAATGTCATCAACATATAGCAACAGATAGGTAGTGTCTGATCCCCGATGATATGTAAATAGCGAAGTATCTGACTTGGCCTCAACAAAACCAAGAGACAGGAGGTGGGAGGCAAACCTGGAATGCCAAGCACGTGGAGCCTGCTTCAGACCATAGAGAGACTTGTTGAGCCGACAGACATAATCGGGACAGGACGAATCAACAAACCCAGACGGCTGCACACAGTAGACTATCTCTATCAGAGTGCCATGCAAGAACGCATTTTTGACGTCCAGCTGATGAATGGGCCAATTTTGAGACAAAGCCAAGGACAGAACCACCCGAACTGTCGCTAGCTTGACCACAGGACTAAACGTCTCATCATAATCAATACCGGGTCGCTGTGTGAAGCCCCGCAGAACCCAGCGAGCCTTATAGCGATCAAGAGAACCATCTGCTAGCAGCTTGTGGTGATAAATCCACTTCCTAGTGACCAGATTTACGCCAAGAGGCCGAGGAACAAGACTCCAGGTGTCATTGGCAATAAGTGCATCAAATTCAGCTTGCATGGCAGAGCGCCAATGGGGATATGATAGAGCATCGCGAACGGAGCGCGGCAATGGCGACATGGGCACGGTATGGAGATTGAGACGATCCGCTGGCTGCGCGATGCCGTCCTTGCCGCGTGTGCGCATAGAGTGCACATTAGTGACCGGTATGACGGAAACCGGCCGGGTAGCAGTGGTGTGGCCAGTGTCGCTGGCAACAGCCTGGGCGCGAGCCACAGGGGCAGCGGAACCGGTAGCACGTGGTGGCGCCGTCGAGGACGAGGCGGCGGCACTGCTGGCAACAACCTGTGAGGGATGCACAGGGGCAGCAGGGCCGGTTGCGCCACCAGGTGCCACAGAGGGCTCGGGTGGCGGGGACCCAGGCGGCCCGGGTGCAGGCACCAATGCGGCTACAGGCCCATGCACGGGCCTAGTGCCATGCACAGTACGCGGGGGCGCTGGCACTGGTGCAGCCGGGGCAGACGGTGGAATACCTGCAGACACAACACGGGCTCTAGGGGGTGGAGCGGTAAGATCATTCTCATCAACCAAAAAATCCAGGGCGGAATGTGCCATAGGCGTGGTAGACATGTCGGAGAAAGGGAAAAAAGATTCATCAAAAACGACATGGCGGGAGATGAGAATGCGATTCGACTAGAGCTCAAGACATCGATAGCCCTTGTGTTCCGAGGAGTAACCAAGGAAAACACACAAGGAGGAGCGAGGAGCAAGTTTGTGGGGTGCAGTGGAGGACATGTTGGGATAGCACGCACAACCAAAAACACGAAGGTGAGCGTAGGAGGGTTGGGTGGAGTGGAGGGAGCTGTAGGGTGTCGAGAAGGCGAGGGTTTTAGTGGGGAGCCGGTTCACAAGATAAGTGGCGGTGTGAAGGGCCTCGACCCAGTAAACCAGAGGGAGACTCGCTTGAAACAAGAGGAAACGCAGAATGTTATTTATGGTCCGAAGGGAACGTTCCGCTTTCCCATTTTGCTGTGAAGTATATGGACACGACATGCGGAGTGTAACACCGT
The DNA here is from genome assembly GCA_003991445.1 of Oryza meyeriana var. granulata. Lineage (NCBI taxonomy): Eukaryota > Viridiplantae > Streptophyta > Magnoliopsida > Poales > Poaceae > Oryza > Oryza meyeriana. The sequence continues at coordinate 92,983 of RYFJ01002210.1, forward strand.
GGGAGAGGAAGAACGTGCAGGCCGGAGAATTATCGAATTCACGGCCATTGTCGCACTGGACGCTCTTAATGGTGGTGCTGAACTATTTGCGAATATAGGCAAAAAAAATGAGAAAGAACGGAAAAAGTCTCGGATTTGAGGCGAAGAGGAAAAGTCCAAATGTAGTGCGAGCAATCATCAAGTATAACAAGGTAGTATTTGTAACCCGACACACTAACAATAGGAGAAGTCCAAAGATCACAGTGTATTAAATCAAAATTATGGAGTGCCCGAGAGCTAGATGAACCAAAAGGGAGACGCACATGGCGACCAAGGTTGCACGCATGACAAATGTGGTCTAGATCATCCTTATTACAAGAAATAACACTGGAACTAACAAGCTTGGATAGGGCTTCACGCCCAAGATGCCCGAGACGACGATGCCAAAGTGAAGTGGGGGCAGCGACAAACGCGGCGGCACTGTTGGAGAGGGGATAGAACGGATAGAGGTCGCCAAAGCTATTGCACCTGACGATCACGTTCCTGGTGTGCAAGTCCTTCACAGAAAGGCCAAAAGGATCAAACTCAATGGAACAGTTGTTATCGGTGGTAAAACAACGAATCGAAATTAGATTCTTAATAATGCTAGGAGAGACCAAGACATCGTTAAGAACTAGATTACGATGCGGAAAAGAAAAAGAGTGTGATCCAGTGGCAGTGACAGGAAGTAACGCCCCATTACCCACAATGATAGATGAAGGAGTATAGGATGAAGGTGGGGAAATGGCGGAGAGATTACCAGCGTCCGCGGTCATATGAGAGCCGGCGCCCGAATCAGCATACCACTCAGAAGAGGTCGATGGCAGGGTGAGCGTCATGGTGTTGAATGAGTGCGCCAGGGAATCCTGATTCCAGGAGCCGCCATGGACAGGGTTCCAGGGCGTCGACGGGGCGGACCAGGGCGCCGCCGAGGGCGCCTGGAAGGCCGGCATGGGCGCCTAGAAAGTCGGTAGGGTTAGCGCCAGTTGCGGAGGAGAGGCTCCCCCGTAGTACGGGCCGTACTGGGGAGGGCCGTAGGCGCTGCTGTAGACGCCGCCGTAGGTGCCTTGTGGCACGGCGGAGAACGTAGGTGGGGATGGTGTCATTGGAGGACGGCCAGGATGGTCATACAGCCACATCTGGACGGTGCCCGCCCACGGATGAGCGAAGGATGGGTGGAGCCCTGGCGGCGCGCTGCCAGCAGGCGCAGGGGGGCCGCCACGACCACCACGACTGCGGCGGCGGCCGTTGTGCTGTCCGCCGCCAGTGTTCGGCGCAGCCGGGGCACCAGCAGGGCGTGCAGAGGGAGGACCAGAGGGCCCCTGGCGCGGTGGTGCCGAGGGCCCGGGAGCAGCCAGGCGAGGCGCAGTGGTGACGGGGGCAGAGGGCGGCGATGGCGGCCGTGCCTCGTTCTCGAGCTCCTCCAGCAGGAGATGGGTCTGAGCCTCCTCAAAGGTCGGGAACGGGAGATGCATCTTCAAGAGGGACACCATGTGGCGGAACTGACCGTTCAGGCCACGAATTAGCATGAGGACCATCTGTCGATCTCCGATGGGATCGCCAAATTCGGCGAGTGAGGTGGCCATGGACTCGAGGCGACGACAGTAGTCGGTGATGTTCATGGAGCCTTGGCGGAGATTGCGGAACTGCGTCTCGAGGAGGAGCGCGCGGGATTCGCTCTGGCCGAGGAATTCGCCCTCAAGGAAACGCCAGGCACCGCGAGCGGAGAAGTGCCGAAGCATCAGCGACTGCAGCAGATCCTTGGAGACAGTGCCGTAGATCCACGTAAGGACGGTGCAATCTGTCTGTACCCACGCCGGGCGGTCGGGGAAGGACTCGTCGTTGAGGACGTGGCGAGTCAGGGCATATTTGCCGAGCACGACGAGGAAAAGGCCGCACCACTTGCTGTAGTTGTTGGCGGCCTGCTTGAGTACAACGGGGATGAGAGCCTTGACGTTGATGACGGCAGTGGCCTGCGCCCAAAGAGCCTCGTTCGCGGACTCGTAGGCATTCAGGGCGGCGGCGTGGAGACGGGTCTCTTTGGCGTGACGAGCCTCCTCGGCGTGATGGCGCTCGGTGGCCGCGGCGTCTTCAGCGTCCTGGGCCGCCTTGGCGGCGGCGGCGTCGTCCGCCATCGGAGAGGGAGGGGGCAGCGCGGTGGAACCAGCAGCTGCGATCGCACTGGCGATAAGATCGGCGGCTGCGCCCGGCGAGGAAGTCAGCGACGGGGCAGGCGATCGGATCAGCAACAGTGACTAGCGGCGGCTAGGGGTAGCGGAAGCGTTGCGGATCGTAACCGCGAATGATACCATGTAAGAGTTATTGGAATGATTAATTCTATTCCATATGTTGTACAGGATATATATAGGCAGCCGGGGTGGCATGCAAGCCAACCACACAGGCGCATGATTACAGCCACAAATCCTATAATTACATTGTGCTAACAGATCTATTTTTTAAGTTTAAGTTTTTAATAGTTAATACTTAATTAATCATACGCTAATGATATTTCTCGTTTTACGTGCGGCTTATAAACCACACCTATAAACTAATTCAAACACCACCTAAAGCTTTTTGGTTTTTGTTTCATGGGACGTTCATCCTACCGAGGGTGTTGAGTTGCTACTGTTCTATAATACTCTTGTGACAACATTTGTGTTTGGACATTTTTTTGCTCCTCCTGAATAAATCAGGGCAAAGCTCCTGCCCTTCTTCAAATAAAAAAAAAAGACTAGATCGCACATTAATCTATCTTGTCAAAAAAATTTAAAAAAATATATAACTATTTAAATGACATGCAATAATTTTTTATAAAGCTCTGTCTGGCTTGTTATACGTCTTCTGTAATAAAAAGTATATGGCTTCCTAAGTAATCTTGATTTCGGATCACAAAATCGTCTATGTCGACAGCGCATCCTCGCTTCAAATGGACAGCTCGTCCTCTCTTTGAATCATGAAATTACTTGCTCACGATATTATTATCGCATGGTGGCAAGTCAAAAAAAGATTGCAGGTTGTGATCTTCATGTCCTTTTGTAGTTTGGCTAAGACTAGAAGGTATGGTGGCATTGACTCGAAAAGAGAGGGCACTAACACTGGGGGACTTTGATTCGATGGTGCCATTAGAGAAGAGACAAATGGTATTCTTTTCGGCCTGTGGCTTATGGTTTGTGTCTCAGTTTTCGTTAGCATGTTTCCTGAAACATAGCGGTGTGTTTTTTTTTTATAAAAACTTTCTATACGAAACTATCTTAAAAAATCAAATAGATCAATTTTTCAAGTTTTTAATAGCTAATACTTAATTAATCATGCGCTAATGACGTTTCTCGTTTTGTATGCAATCACACGCAAAAGTCAATTCAAACATCATTAGATCTACTTCTGTTTGATCTGAAGCTTTCCTCGCTACACAAGCAGACATATACAGAGATCTGCGAGTTTGAGGTGCATTGCATTTCCCCTCGACCAACCCTGTGCCGCTGATTGTCAGACGATGGACCATGGCCATCCTTCACAGCTCTTAAAGCTCTATGCAGACATCCTACAAGCAGAGATACAGAGGTTTCTTCAGGAATGCATGGCAGAAACTAGTTTGTTTGAGGAGTTAGGCATGCGAGAATGCCATTCTCACATTCTGTATAGTGGACATTATTGGTTGGTTACTTACTCCCTAACTGGTGCCGATTTGCTATAACTATACTCCTGATAACTTTCACTCCTAAGATGATGTCCCGTGCTCCCGGCTGTTCTGTCACTGCACCTTAATAATTGTGAAAAAGAAATTTTAGAAATTAATTTAAAAGCCTCAAGGAGTGGAAATAATAAAAACAGAGAAAAATCTTAACAAAAATGGGCTTGGAGGTAATTTTAGAAAATACTTTGCTTAATTATCTATTTCCTGAAATTTTCTAGGATTTATTTGAGTAAGAAAAGTATTTTTAATAATTGGAACAAGCATTTCAGTGATTAAATAAAAGAAAAACAAAATAAAAATCCCTTCTTATCCTCTGGACCGAATTCGGCCCAGCCTCTCTCTCTCCTCCTCGCCCTCCACGCGTGCGAGCGCAAGCAGCCCAGGCGGCCCATCTCCTTTCTCTTTCTTTCTTTCGCCGACAGGTGGGTCCCACCTATCGGGTCATCGTCTACCAACGCCGAGGCTGGAATCCGACTCGGCACAGTGGCCACTGCCGAATCCACGCCAAATCCCATCTCCACGTGCGGTCGAATCTGAAATTAATTGAGGGGAAATTCTCCACTTATCCCCCTCTACCTTTTTCCCAAAAATCGTGGGAGCTAACCCCCGGAAACGCCGCCTATCCGAGCTCGTGGGGCATCGGGTCTCCAAGCAAAAACCTAATCCACCGCCGTGCCATGTCCGAGCCGGTCTCGCCACCCCGCCGCTATATATAGCACCCCTAGGTCTCCCTCTATCCCCTTCCACCTATCATCCAAGCTCGAGCAAGCCCCTAGTGCCCTAGCACCATCCCGATCCAATCCACCGCTGCCACTGAGCTCCAGCCGAGCCTCGTCGTCGCTTAAGCCCGCCTTAGCGCACGTTGTCGGATCGGTTAGCTTTACCGCAGCACCTAGGAACAAGGCTGCCGTCCCCTAACCATCGGAGATCGCCGGAGCCTCGTCGTTGCCGAGAACCCGAGGATCTCTGCTGCCAAAACCTCGCCGCTAGGCCCCCTCGTCGCCGATTGTCGTCGTTTCACCCACGGTGAGAACCCTCGGGATCCCCGTGCTGCTGATCGCCTTCGACCATTGGGTTCCAAGCTGCCGCCGTCGCCGTAGCCGACGTGGACGCCACGTCGGGCTCCAGCTCAGCCACGGGCCCGTCTGATCGGGTTAAATCCGAGCCGTAGATTGCTTAGTTTAATCTTGCCTGTCCGATTTAGGTTGGATTAGATCTTGGCCCTTCTATCTGTCTTAAACCCGCCAATCAATCCGAGCCATCCGATCCACCCCGATCTAATCTGGGCCGTTGGATATTTGTGCACCCCTTGGTGGACTCGGTCTACCATGGACCCGAGCCCCTTCGCTCTCTAACCGGTGGGGCCTAGGCATCAGCCGTCTCCCTCTCTCCAGTGTTGACGGCATAAACTGTAACGACCCGTTTCTCCTTTCTCTGTTGGAATTCATTTTCCTTAATGTGAACTCCTTTCCAATTCCGTTTAGCTATGCCTCAGTTTTTCTTCCCCTGGCCAGCCGACTGTCTTTCTCCCTTGTGTCGAGTAGATTTCTACTCAGTTCCTGTATCTTGCATTTTTCCTTGTTCCACTCGGCCACCCTTGCCGAGTAACCCTTGCATTGCCGACTACCCTGTTAACCAGTTCTGTCTTGCCACCCCAACCTGCCCCGATCCGGTCAAGCTCACGACACCTTGCCTTATCAACGGACGTGCTGTCTCATCGCCTCACCAAGTTGCACCACAGCCATGTTCTCAACGCTCCTCCCGTTGGATGCCGACTGCCGAAGTGGTGACGTAGCCCAGTCTCCACCTGCCCGCAACCCCGCTCGGACCAACGGACAATAACCGCCGCACCGCAAGAACCCGCTTGGACCAATGGATAGTCAGAGGCTCTGTCAGCAAGTATCACCAACCAGTCCTTGCCACGAACTGAGTGTCTCATCGTTGCTACAGTGTATACCAACTCCCGGCTGCACCCAATCCCTAAGTCAAACTCTGCATCGATGTCTCGTCGCCCCAGCCAGCTCGTTGTAGCCTTGTCAGCTTATCATGACCCCTTTTCTTTATCCGTTGCCCAGCACCGCAATGTCCCAGCTTCACACGCCGGCTATATAAAGCCATCCATGCCTCCTCTTTCTTCTGTTTTGCAACCCAGCCATCTCTGCCAAACCGCCATCACCAGTTTCATAGCTAAGCCATCATCTTCCTTCTCCCCGGCCCCCCGAGCCGTTTCTGCTCCCCGAGCTCCATCGCCGCCGCTCATCGCCGAGCCTACCATCCGGAGTTCCTAACCGGTGAGCTTTGTTGCCCCGTCCGCAAGTTTAACTCAGCCGCCTACGATAAACCTTCATCCATCTGCCATCCATCCTTAGCCGACTGCTACCTTTCTACAGCCGACTGCCGCGATGTTCTTTTCCTAGTGTTTTACCTCTTTTCAGCTTGGCAGTAATTATCTTTTCTGCTTGTTTAGATCCTGAACTGGTGGACGATCCAGAAGCCGTCTTCGCCGAGGAAGATCTTCTGCTGGAACAAGGCAAGCCCCTTTGATCATATTGCCTCCTATATATGTAAAATTATATTGTTTGCAAAATATGCATGATTAGTTTACACTTTAAATTGATCGGCCTCGGTTTGCAAGTGCAACCGATGGACCTACCTAGTAGTCACACTTATTTTGATAGGATGTTGATGTATTTCTCCCTTGATAGCCCCACAAATGGCACGTTGGCATCCTATCTACGGATATGAATGCTGAGTAGAATGGCTTAGCCCTGCAACGATTGTATTGTCGTTGGGAAACATTGGTTTCTGTTCAACTGTTTGAAAACCCGGTACTTTGCGTATCGGCGTGTTTATGAAAATAAATAAAGTTTGAGAAAACTTTGATGTACAGAGACAGTGCCTGTGTGGCCTGGCTATGTATTATCGATAAGGGCCGTTTCCTTTGGGAAGTGCATCCGAGCATTTTACAGTACGACCATACGGGTAGTATGGGCTGCCCCTGGCCGAGTAAATTGTAGGTTTAGGGAAGTTTGGTGCCGACTGGAGTGGACTCATCTGAGTTGTGGCTCGTGAGTCCTGGTGCTGACGGTGGTTGGAGCCGACCTGAAGCATTGATCCTGTGTGGATCCTTCTGCTGTCATTGGATAACCCTAGACTAGCTTTGGAAATGGCCTTGTCACGAACTTTCGATACCGGCCAGTACTCGGTGTAAGTTTCGTGTCGTTTGGGTAAAGCGTACACCCTCTGTAGAGTTTTAGCTGAACTGTTCGAATAGCCGTGCCCACGGTTAAGGGCGATGTAAGGTGATTTCCATAGCGTAGATTTGTTTGCCAATGATTTACGAAAGTGATTGATGGGAAGGGAATCGTGACCAGAGTTGCCGAGTGGCAAACGAAAAGCCTGTGTGGCCAGAAACGGGTCTGTGTGACCCGGGGTGTTGAAGCACCATAAACAAGTGTGTGAAAAGTTAACAGAGTAAGTCTTCGGGTTGTAGCCAGAAGACGACACAGAGCAGGCTCCCGGGTTGTAGCCAAGGCAGCAAGATTGAGCTAACTGGTTGTAGCCAGTGTAGCGAATATAACTGGTTGAAGCCGGAAAATGCTAAAAGAGATAGCTGAGATTTGGTTGTAGCCAAGTCTCAGGGTCAACGGGTAGTTGAAGCCACTCGGGAGAGTAACAGACCTAAGGAGTAGTCGAAGCCATTCGGTTGACAGCCGAGTTATGTGGTCACTCGGATAATCACCGGAAGATGAAAATGGAAATACATGATTCAGTAACTGTATGGTGAGTTGTTGAAAAGCAACTTGTGGAATGGATCGAGGCGTGAGCCTCTTTCCGACAACTAAAAATTGGACACACTAGTTGTTGACAAGCAAAATGTTTCTAAAGGCTGTTTTCGCAAATGAGACTCTTAGCCCCTTTGTCTAGCCGACATGGCACTTTTTCCTGGCTTGCTGAGTACGAAGTACTCACCCTTGTTTATATATATATATATATATATATATATATATATTAGGTTTTGAAGAAGAAGACGAAGACCCGACTGCTGCCGAGTTCTTCCAGGACCAAGCCGACTACGAGGATTTCTGAGGTTTCGGGCCTAGTTCCCAACCAAGCCTGTGGTAACGTCGTGTTCCCTCGTCGAGTAGTTTTCCTCCCCTGCTTCTGCCCTATTTGTGTTGTATCCCGCTAGTTACCCTGTTTTTGCTGTTGTCCATCTGGGGCCTGTCCTGGATGGAAAACCTTTGTAATATATGTACTCTATTATGTATCTAATGTTTAGTGTACTCTGAGTTTGTATCACCGATGACTATGTGTGTATCCGACTACTGATCCAGGGATCGGGTACTGTCTGCATATGGTGGGCCTTCGCAAGGCGCCACATAAACCTTTTCCCGAATTAAAATAAATCTAAAATGACGTCATAAATCGGTTCAATTCTTTTAAATAGGCTTTAAAAGGGCTTAAAATTTTAAAATTCATAACTAATTCATCCGAACTTCGTTTGAGGTGATTCAACTTGCAAAATTCTTTAAAAATCAAGATCTACCCATTAAAAATATAATATTATACTATTGATTTGTGCTTATGTACTGTTTTACTCTTTTTGTTTATTGCCTTTAGCCGTCGACGTTCCGGAAGGGCCAGGATTTCTCAAGGAGAGTTCAGAAGCTTGTGCAAACCAGCAAGGCAAGTCATACAGATTTCTCAGCACCTTTGAGCATATTGTACCTATGTTTTAAGCTATCTTTTCCTTCAACTATGCATTTATTTTTATAATTTGATTTGAAAGGGAAACCATTATCCTTGATTATGGCCTTGTTGAATTGATTACCTACCATTGTACCTATGGGACCAATGTGACTAGCTAGCTTTATTTATTGGTTAGCTAGAATAATTCTAGGATCCTGCTTAGCCATGCCTAAAACACTGTAGAATAGCTTATGGGCTATTATGCTAACCCTGATTTTAATCCTGAGTTCACATGAAATAATGATTCAGTTCACGACTGTGGTCGTGTGAGGATAACTTAATGGTCCACTAAAATTTGATTAAATGATGGGTTGTGAGCGCCACGGTTTGAATGTTGCTAGCGGTGTGCATGACAGTTAAGAACCGGTTCGCGGACTACTATTTACGAAGAAATACTTGTGCTAACCACCAACGAGAATAGGTAATGGTGGAAACTAAAGTGTAATCCGTTCAACCGGAGGCCCCACGGTGTATTGTGGCTATGTCAATAAGACCACCATGGCTGTGTCAATAAGTCCATGTCTTGGATGCTGTATCGTTTCCCTGTTGGGGGCCTGATCAGTTCTTGCCGGAGACTGGTGGTCCAGCGGGCGGTACTCTTATTGTGCGAGTTACATGGAGAGTCCTGTCATAACTCTTTTCCGAGGTACCATGGTGTTGACGCCGAAAATCACCGACAGCGTCAGGAACGAGCCGATGATCTGGTTCGACGCCTTAAGACACGCGAAGGCCTGGGAGATCTACTTAGCTCTAGTGCAGGTCCTAAATAGTTGAGATTCGCGGGCGTGCCAGTCAATTTAACCCAGCAATTGACAAGGAGATGGAAAATATTAGATCACTGATCCAAACGGCCAAACATCCGATACAGACTCCTTCCAGCCGATTGTCGATGGCACTTGTACATCGGCTAGAGAACCAATAATATAAAAGATAGAAAACCAGTCGATTTCCCTCGAGCCGACTGCCTAACTGCCAACAGCACTTGTGTATCGGCTAAGAAACCGATAACGATATAAATGAATAAATCAGCCGACTACCAATAGAACGTGTGCATTGGCTGGAAAGCCGATGATAGTGTAGATAATCGAAATAATAATCAAGACAATGTAGTCGGCTTTATCTAATAAAAGATAACTTATCGGCTAGGCACTCCGATAAAACATCGCATAAACACCCATCGGCTTAACAAGGATAAATCTATCATTATCAATCTAGTAGGTCAAACTTAACTGATGCAGCACAGATTAATAATGATAAAAGAACCTCGATGAGCCGATAGATCTAATGCAATCGTGATGAACTATATGATAACTTATCGGTTATACATCCCGATAAAACGCTTGCATAAAACCGATCAACCTAGTAGGAATAACTTATCACGCAGTTTAGTAGGTCGGACCTAACCGATGCAGCACAAACTGATGATAAGTTACACCCAGTAAGCTGATAAATCTATGCACGCGTGATGTGATATATCCACTCGGCCTAAGAGATCAAACTTAACTGATGTAGCCGTAGACAGAATAGATACACCGTGGTAAGCCGACTACCGTAGATCAGCTAGAATATCGGTCCTAACCGAGGAAGTCCTAGCCGATAAGGTAGTCGGGGTAACGAGACTTACCCTCTCGCAAGAGTTCGGACCTAACCGATGTAGCCCGGCTCGAGAAGCAAGAACCCGTCGAAAAGGGTGGCGATGCGCCGAAGTTGTATTATTTGTGAGATAGTTTACATGGTCCCCGTGCATACGTATTTATACCCCGAGTTGATACAGTCCTGATCGAATACGAAACAGGAGTTTCCTAACTATAAAAGGAAAATTAACAAACCCTGATTGGATACTAGATCAGGTTTCCTAAACATTATTAAAACTACCTAATTAACAGATAAGGTAATTAACTGTCATGCCGTGGTCTTCACGATTCCTTCCTATACTCGGCTTCTTCTGGATTAGCTTCCATCGGCTGATATAGCATCTTTCCTTAACCGAACCTGATAACGAACCGTACCAAATTTTGGCGTTAACACATGCCCCCCAATTTCGGAGTTTGTTATCAAACTTCGAAATTCTTCTGTTTGGGCCTCAGTATTCCTCCATGGCCTCTTGAAATCGGCTTTTATGAGCCGATACATTCTGTACTAGGTGTGCTAGGCTCTTAAAGTCTTGTGATGAAAATTTTTCCTTGATCGGAGCCAACAAACCTTGGAATGCTAACTCGGCCAGCTGTGCATCATCCAGATTCAAACTATAACATCGGCTTCTAACATCACGAAACCTCTGAATATATTCTGCAACTGTTTCATCTGGCTTTTGTATTACCAATGTTAAATCTGTTAACCTCATCTCCTGAATCCCAGTAAAGAAATATTTGTGGAATTGCTTTTCCAAATCGGCCCAACCCCAAACTGAATTTGGTGGTAATGAAGAAAACCATGTGAAGGCCGATCCGGACAATGATAGCGGGAAAAATCTAACTCTCAAAGCTTCTTCAGCCGATGCCTCCCCACACTGAGCCAAAAATCGGCTGACATGCTCTACTGTAGATACATCATCTTACCCTGAGAATTTGGAGAAGTCTGGTACTCTGTATCGGCGCGGCAACGGAACTCTATCAAACCAATCCGGATATGGATGCCGATACATAAATGTTTCCTCCTTTGGTTTTAGGCCGAATTGTTCTCTCACCACCTTTGTGATTCTTGCTGTCCAATTTTCTTCCCTTAGATCTTCGATGTGATAATGCAGAGGTAGAGTTGGTAGCCGATTCTGCCTCTGATATTCTCTCTGATAATTATACTCAGGGACAGTTCCTGGATGACTCTGCTGATGGCCCACATAGTATGCAGTTTGATAATATCCTTGAGGAATTCCATCTTGTTGCCCCCCAGCCAGTTGAATCGGCTCCACTGCCCTCATGATCAAACTCTGTAATGTGTTCACCAATATCCCAGATTGATTGATCAACGCATGGTGAACTGCTTCATTAACCATCTCTTAAAGTGGCTTCTGTGAACCTGCTGGCGATGTATGGCTCGATTCCCTAATCAGAACAGGCCTTGGAAATTGGGATTTTTGAATCGGCCCTTGATCTGTCATACCGAAGGATTCTAGATAAAGCTTCTGAAATTCAGCAATGTTATGCTCCACTTGTTGTCTTTGTTCTTCGGTCAAGTCTTCCATTGTGACTGGGATTATATTGTTTGTGCTGACCTCCTTTCCAGCCATGTTGAAGTTCTGTGTCCCACCGGGCATGCCAAAAACGTGTTGACACCGAAAATCACTGGCAGCGTTGAGAACAAGCCGATGATCTTGTTCGGTGCACTAGACACGCGAAGGCCTAGGAGATCTGCTTAGCTCCAGTGCAGGTCCTAAATTTGAGGTTCGCGGGCGTGCCAGTCAATTTGACCCAGCAATTGACAAGGAGATAGAAAAAATTAGATCAATGATCCATGCCGTGGTGCCGTGGTCTTCACGATTCCTTCCTATACTCGGCTTCTTTTGGATTAGCTTACATCGGCTGATATAGCCTCTTTCCTTAACCGAACCTGATAACGAACCGTACCAAATTTTGGCGTTAACACATGGTGGTATCAAGGCGCACAGTGATGTGTTGTGGAGTTGTGTCTTGTTGTTAAATTGGTACACCTCTGGCCAGAGTAAAACTATTCGAATAGCTGTGCCCACGGTTAATGGGCGGGCTTAACAATGTTTTCTGTGATTAGTCCCACACTACTTTAATTGGGTAATAGATGATGGAACATGGTTAGCTCCAGGTTGAAGTGGTTGGGCCTATATCGCTTCAGAGAGCAGTATAGTGTTGGTTAATATTGTTTAATGATCAATGTTTTACTACTCTCTTAAATATTATGTTAAATGCTATTTATGCAAATTGAGCCATATTATACCATCATTTGCTATCCTGCGCACTTGCATATTTGCTATGTGGTTTGCGGAGTATTTCATGTACCCATCTTGCAATCAACAATCATCATCAGATAAGTACTACAGCGAGAAAGACTTCTTGGAGGACTAAGCGAAAGCCTAGTCAAGTGCATGAAGTGAGAGTCGTCACGCCATTCTTAGTTCATTTTCCGCTGCTTAGAACCTTATTATTTTGAGAGGTGCCATTTGCCTCTGTAATAAATACAGTCGTCTTGTAAACAATTACTTTGTTATTAACTTTGTCATGTGTGTCTCGGTTGATTCCTGGACGAATATTTACATATAATAAATCACCTGAATTTTGGATGAAAATTCTAGTGTAACAGAGAGTTAGGTATGCGATCGAGAATGTGATTCGGTATAACGGAGGCTGGTTAATCCTTGAATTATGTAACTATAGTCCTGATACCTTTCAATCCAAAGATGAATGGTTGCTGTTCCAGCTGTTCTGTCGTTGAATTCATGAGATTGCTTTTCAGACTTTAGTGTACAGATGGTGATTTTTTGTGTATATATATAGCCCAATGTAGGGTGATGGCAACAACTACACATTTTGTCAATGATTTATTACTTTCCTCTTTGGTATGGTTCACTTTCTATATCATTTTATTCTTTGCCCATTTCAAATATATCGTAGGCTTCATCTTCCATACAACAGACCATCCTGAATATAAGTGGTCTTCAGTGTAAAACACTTGGTCAACTTGATTTGCAAATACAAAGGGTTCATGCTCACTCTTTTCACCGCTATGAATTTTACTTAAGAAATTGGCAAGAGTGCAGCCATACTTATCTATTTTCACTCCTTTTCCTTTAGTTACATCGACCCATTCACATTTAAACAACACGACCTAAAAATGTCGATAGTAGTCTAACTCAATTATATCAAGTATCCTTCCAAAATACATGATATCTCCAAGGACAGGCCTAGTATCACTCACAGACGTATAGCTCGATGTTTTTGCAGTCACAACAACCCCACTATTTTGAGTCACCTTGTCAGTTTGCTCTAAACCTATACCCACGGTTATTGAAGGCTCTTTGTCGTTTTGCTTCCTCAATAGGCCCACGGGCCAACCATCTAATATACTCATCAATGCTATCAGTACCTCTTTCATTCTTCAATTGCAAGATCTGTACCAAACCAAAAGATACATTAAATGTATTCAAATTTGAAAAAACTAAATTTTGAGACTTACATGATTTCTAAACCAATCAGGAAATTGCTCATTTTGCATGTTCTCAATGTTTTTTGGAGTTAGACTTCTGCGTTTTTACCTGTTCAAATAAGCAGCATGTTCTCTGCAAAGCAAATAAACATAAATTTGGACCTTCTCAAATCAGCAGTATATTCTTCGGAAATAAAAGAATCATAAATTTGAAGCAGAACACTTAATGCCAAGCGTAAAAGGCAATGACAGGACACATACTTCAGATACAGTACTACAGCATCGCAGCTGTATAGCACATATCTATGGGCTTGTAGTTTCTCTATATCAGTTAAAGAGTAAACTGATGGTTTTACCAGCAGTTTTCCTACTAGAGGTAACAAAGTGGATTCTTGCCCACTCATGGGAGTCTCGAACTGATCTGGTTTGTCATTTTCCTTGATGGCAGGTTATGCTTGGTGGGGAAACCTTCCAAATATCATGAACAAAATGCCTTGCACTCATCTTCTAAATATGACTATGCAATTGAACCTTCTGGACGCCCACTGTTGCGAACATAGGACTTCAATTTACTCAGGTACCTGTTACATATGTACAAGACATAAAGCTAGAAGTTATATAATATGACATGTGACAAATATTTTAACTTCTACTAATACAATATTAGTACCTTTCAATAAAGTACATCGATCGATAGAAAACTGGTCCGGCAATCATACATTCAGCTGCTAAATGGACAACTAAGTGAACCGTAAGCGTGAAGAATCCAGGAGGAAATATCATTTCCATTTTGCACAATGTGATTTTAATGGTTTCTTCCAAACGGTCAAGCTCATCAACATGAAGAACTTTTGAACATATTCCACGAAAGTAAGCAGATAAATCAAACAGACAGATGTGACATCATATGGAAGAATACCCCTCAAAGCAATTGGCATCAATTGTTGCATTAGAACATGGCAGTCATGTGTTTTGAGCCCATGAATTTTTCCTTCATCGCAGTTCACAGATCTAGATATGTTTCCAGAATAGCCGTCAGGAACTTTTATATCTCGAAAAACTTTACAGAATAACTGCTTTCTCACTTTTGGACATAGTAAAGCTCGCAGGAAGTAAGTAAAACTTGCTTGAAGTTCTTTGTTGTGGATGGAGCTCCTCTCTAATGTTCATTTCTTTGAGATCTAGACGAGTTTGGAGATTATCCTTTTACTTGCCTTCTAAATTTAGAAGCGTGCCATAAATATTGTCGCAGACATTTTTTTTCTATGTGCATCACATCAAGATTATGCCAAAAAAGATTGTTGTCCCAGTAAGGTAATGTGAATAGACTATTTACTGCCTTATAAGTTTTTGACTTCTTAAAATCACCAATAGCATTTATTTCACCCAATACCGAATGCCCATAGTAAGTTATAGGCTCTGTACTAATCTCTGTGGTTCCATCGAAAGAATTTCTATCAAAACGATGTTCATGATCAAGTGGCAGGAATCGGCGATGACCCATAAAACAAAATTTCTTCCCATGTGTCAAACGTTTGGACCATACATTTGGAACACAAGGTGGGCATGCAAATTCCCCATGCACCATATGTGAAGCAAGCATTCCTAAAGTTGGTAAGTCATTATAGTCCATAGAACAGATGCTCTCAAATTAAAAGTCTCATTTCTAGATGCATCATATGTGGAAATGCTGTTCACAAATAGGTCTTTTAAATCTTCCAGTAGAGGCTGGAGGAAAACATGAATATTATCTCTAGGACTTTTGGGCCCAGGAATTATTAATGGCAATAAAAGATATGTTTTCTTCATGCAAAGCCATGGAGGTATATTATATGTTACTAAAACAATCGGCCAGCAACTATAAGTATACCATATGGATTAAACCCATCAGTAGCCAACCCAAACCGAATATTACGAGAATTAGAAGCAAACTGGGAGAACCTTTCATCGAAACACTTCCATACTAGAGAATCAGTTGGATGTCAAAGCGCACCATCCTTTAAGCGCTCTTCATCATGCCATCGCAGGAGCGATCTGTTTCTCTACACATGAACAATCTTTTCAGCCTGTCCTTTATTGGAAAATATCGTAAAACTTTGCTTTCCATTGCTTTTTTTTCTTTCTTTCTTCGTTAACTTGGTTTTTGGTTTTGTATCCTTCCACCTAGAAGCCTTACAAGTTGAGCAAAAATCATCATTCACCTTGTCTTTCCAAAACATCTGACAATTATTGGGACATGCATGAGTTTGTTGATAATCTAGGCCAATTTTGAAACAACCTTCTTGGCCTCATAAAAGTTTATTGGCAATTCATTTCCATTTGGAATTGCCATATGAAGAATATCAAGTAGATCTCCAAATGATTTATCACTCCATTTGTTCATGGATTTCATGTTGAACAAAAGTACTAGCAGAGATAGATGTGATAATTCACATCCATCCCACCAAGGCTTCTCTGAATTTTTGACTAGGTTATAAAATTCTTGAGCTTCTAAATTTGGCCCATCGTCGTGTAAACTTGGCAGATCTGTAGCATCACTCATTGGCATGTCATCATACACACTCCTAAGTGCATCATTAATTAATTCGTGCATGTTAGCACGCATTTCTTCATTGCGAGGCTGTGGTTGCTGATTCCTGAAGTGTCCCTCTGAAGACTCACCGTGAAAATCCCATTCCTCATAACTCTGAAGCATTCCGTTGCACACCAAATGATCATAGACATCATTCTTTGACAGTAGCATAGTGTGTACACATGTCTCACATGGACAATGAATCTTGGTATCCTCTGACTTATCTTTATATGAAAATTTATGAAAACCATCTACTCCAGCTAAGTACTCCATAGAACATCTAGGATAATGCAAAAGGATCTTGATGCTTTCTAAATCCATTCTGGCCTATATAAGAATAATCAATATGTAATGTTTTGTAGATAATAAAAATCACAAGGTATTGTTTTACGATCGTACCACTGAAGCGGGATGTGAGTGTGACAAAAAGGCAACTGGAATTCTGGAAATGTACCAGTAGCCAAAGCAATTACTTTGCAAAAACTGAGAGGAGGTAAATTGGTTTATAAAGAGATGAAGAAAAATATCTAGGCATCTAATGTGAAAGTTGTATTCTCCAAGTTAATTCAACTGACCTCTAGCTAACCTGAATCATGCATTAAATATCCCTTTCAAGTTCAGGTTTCCAGAGGTGACATATAACATCACAATAATAGAATGCAGTTTTGCTGCATGGTGAATTGTGACAAAACCTTCAATGTCGAGAGAAAATTGTGTCAAAACCTATTAGTGAACAATCCAACAGATACTTTTTACTCAAGGTTAGGGGTTTAATCAAAGGATGCACATATTCCACTGCCCAATATGTTAAATTATTCTTTTAGATATAGTGGGGAATGGCCCAGCTTATATTGAAAGCATATCATAGTGAAAAAATGAGATAAAGAAAAAAAAAGGTCTTATATTGTTGAGGTTTGTTATCTAATTGTCCATTAAGCAAAACCACAAATAGGTAAGGGGAACGAACAAGTAGATCACCTTTAGCTCAATTAATGTGTTGCTAAGCATGTATTGCTAGAGGGTGGTTCCTGTTGTAGTGCTAATCTATCCTCTTGGCTCCTTTTACATCCAAGGCTAGCAATTCAAACCTAATTAATGCTCGGCTTGTTCAAATTCCAGCTAAAACTAATCTCTCCTCTTGGCTAATTTTACATGCAACGCACCTCATCTCCCATCTGAAAGTTCATCCATGTTGTCATGTGCTTTGATAGTGCCACCGCCGTAATGTTCCACGCCTATTGCATTCTCATTGCAATTTTCAGCACTGTCAGTGCGGGCCCCTTTGATTGGATATTTTAGGCATAATTTCCTTCAAATTGTTTTGATGTAGCAGTATTAATTGTTCTTGTCTTAATGCAACATGCAACTGCAACTCTCTCAATGCCGGCGTGAAATTGTGCTTTTCTTTTACCCTACGTGGGTAAGACGACCCTGGCCTCTCTGTTTAATTTTGCTCCGGCACATTATGTTCTACACCATCCTCATCCAACTTGTGCATAGGCCATGGCCTTACAGTTGTACCCAACACTACAGGTGAAAAAGATTGGCTCTTTTCGCGATATCGTGCATACATCAAAATTCAACCATGCTGTGGTGAACCCACAGTCTGTTCATTTGTTCAATGGGTATTCGCAAATATGTTGAAGATATATAGCTTGTAGAGTGCTACTCAAAGTTGAATGGTTCAGTTGAATCCTAATATCTACCAAGCACAAAAATGAAGTAGCCTAGCCTTGCAATCTTTTGGTAGCATTTATATTATCTGGATCACGGTCTCATATATAAACTGTTCATTTCTCTAAGTTGATACATATATATACAGCATCGGACTGTCCTGCACATCCCCTTGAGCCCTTAATTATCACATTATCTACCTTCATTTATATATATCAGGAAATTCCTAAAAGGCGAACACGCGCGTGGGGAGTGGGGCGCGTGAATGCCTGACTCGGGTTTGGCGATAGACACGTGCATAGGTTTGTTTTCTATTTTTCCCAAAGTTCCCGCTCCTTTTTTATTTTCTCAGCCCAACAATGCACCATTCCTTTTTCTAGAGCTGGCATGTGGGCTTTTTTTTCATGTGTTTTATAAATGGCTAGACAACATAAGTGGTTTTTTTTACGTGTGATGCTTCATGTTCATAAGCCTATTACTTTATATAGCTAGACTACATGAGCTGCTGAGGTTTAATTATTTTTTGAATCTATATATTATAGTTTTCTATTTTGGATCTAAAAAGTACAAAATTTATAATTTATCCACAAAGTTTATGTATATAAATTTTGTTATTTGTGGATAAAGTTTGTGAATAAAAATAAAAAATTTGTTATTTGTGTACAAAGTTTATGAGTATAAAGTTTGTTAATTTGTGGATAAAGTTTGTGAGTAGAAATTGTATTATTTGTGGATAAAGTTTATGAGTATAAAATTTGATAATTTTGCATAAAGTTTTCTGGTATTTTTAGATTTTTTAGATTCAAAAACGAAGAATCACAATTCCAGTTGTACCTGTATGGCATGCCTTCTCTTGGGCACAGCAGGTGCATAAAAACGAAAGAAAATATAATGTGTTAGCTGGATCGAGTGAGGAAGCTCACGGATGTATTCGCACATGCCATGCGTGTGCGATGCTTTGCGCGTTAGGGTTTCCCTATATATCATGAGTTCTTAAGTACTTGTCTAAGATAACACCTATGTATCTCACCACCTCATGCGTTAGCACTAGTCCTACGGCAAATTAGACGTTGTAGATATTTATTTTCCTGACAAACAAAAGTTTAAAACAGTTATTGAGTGGTTACAAACTACTTTCTCCGTACCATACATACCAATACAAAGCTAAAAAGACTAAAATATCCTTCATTTTAACAACTCCAATATAATTGTCTCCACTTTAGTAAATCCCAATACATTTATTCTCATTTTATCAAATCCCAATGCAAATGTCTCTCACTTTAACAAAATTTAATGTATTGATTGTTCTAAATATGAAGCCTTTGTAGAGCAAATCTATTAGGCCAAAAATAAATCTTTGTGGAACAGAGATAATATTTAATTCCCGCAAGTTTACCTCTTTTTAACTATATGCAATTAACTTTACTCTTTCTTTTTTATAAAAGTAACTATCAGGCAAGGGCATGGCAGTACTCCATCCATCTCAAATTTTAACTATATTAATTTATTTAATAATATATTATCAATAACTATAAATTATAAATTAGTATCATATGAAAGTACTTTCAAATATGAATCTAATCATATGACATGGGTGATGCTAAATATATGTTTCGTTGATTTAATTATTAGTCAAAAGTTATGAAGTTTGACTTTGCTTAAAAAGGGTGTTTTATATTTCGGTAAAAACGTTTATTTACATCTTTTGGTCAAAGCAACTTGGCCATCTTTTGGTCAGTACAAGCTCTCATGGCTGCCCTCAATGATGGGCGTACTTGGTGGAGGTCTCGCCTGAGCGTGGTAACAGCATCTTAGTATCAATAGCTACGCCTACGAGCAACGGTATCAACGTCGAGTAATCCTACATATTGACTACAAGCAGCAAGTGTGTTAGATCAAGTGATTTATGTGTGATAAATAATTGGCAAAAGTATTATTTGGACTAATATAGATCAAGCTATGAAAAATTTGTTTTTGGAATATTTTTTCTTTATCTTATTGGTGAAGCTAGAAAGTGATTATGGCGAGTGACGAGAAACCAAAATTAGGACGGGGTTTCTGAGGTTAGAGTCGGTTAGGAGATATCACTAGATGATCATGCTTTAGCTTGGTCGTATAAAGATGATGGAGGAAATGGAACGGAGTTCTACATTAATTAGGTTAGTGGTGTTTGGACATGGTGATGTTACACCAACTAGTGGGTCGGTGGTTTAGTTTGTATTATGTTATAGGCTTGTGAGTCCATATGGCTTGTGAGTATGTTATAGGATTCATGTAGTTATTGTGCTACCTCTATTCTATTATATAAAAGGCAGAGGGAGAGAAATTGAGAGGTAACGAGAGAATAGAAAGAAAAAAACATAGTTCTTTGTAAGGTTTGAGAGAACGAGAGTTGAGAGACATAGAGTGCTTTTGTAGTCACTTTTAGAACATGATTTGATAAATAAAGTTTAGTAAATTCATCCTTAATCCCCTTTTTCAATTCAGTTTTCGTTCACTGTGAGTTTTGCTAGATTTTATTTGATTTTAGATTGCTTCTAGATTTTTACCAACCATCAGATTTAAATGAAGTTTTTTTGTTAGATTCTTAGTGAAGTCTAGTTTATTCCTGCAAAGTTTGGTGCAATTCTATTGTTGTAATTCTATTAGTTAGTTTATAATCAATCTACGTTTTAGTGCATGTCTATTAAATTTTGTTTAGAATAAAGTTTGCTTAGATCCTATTAATTTTATCTATTATTTTTGTGTTTTTTAACTAAAATTGAACGTAGCTTATGTCTAGAACTTATTTTTTTAAGTTACACATTAAGTGGATTTGAATTGGTTAACTTCTGACGATTTTCATTTAATGGGTGTGTCGGAGGATGAAACCTCGACGGCGGGGAGTCGGGAGACCCCCCTTTTGAGATTCGGCCAGGGGAGTAGTTCTCAGGCGAAGCCGGCGTCTGGGTGCAGAAGAAAGATACGCGAAGAAGACGATGAACAGCACGCTCGGAGGAGACATGAGGATTTATACAGGTTCGGGCCGCTCGGAGGCGTAATACCCTACTCCTGTGTGTATGCTATCTGTGGTGGACGAATGTAGTACGGTAGTTACAAGGTAAGCTAGCTCACAGCCGGAGCCGGAGAAGAGAAACAGGGGCTAGAGAAGGAGCACGGGAGCAGAAGACAGGGAAAGCTCTGTCCGGTTCGGCCTCCTCGCTCTCTGCCTGTGGCTTGGATCCTCCTTTATAGATGAGGGGAGTCCACAACGCCGGATGCACGTGAGAGAGCTAGGTATGATCTGTCTTGTCAAAGTCTTGTCGCCGTCTTGTCTTGCACGTCCGCCTGCTGGCGCCTGCTGCGTCCACGCCGGGTAGGTCGGCTGCGGAGGACGGCCGGAACGTGGAGACGTGATGGCGCACGCCTCCAAGTCAAGGGTCTCTGACTCTTCTTGACTTCAGCGCACACTCTTCCCTCAGAAGTCAAAAAGGTTTCTGACAGCAGTCGGGTGTCCACGGGGGCCATTGGGAGACGCCCACCGTGGCAGAGTAGTTGGTCCAGAGCCTGCCGGGGACCGACATGTGGGCCCCGGGCAGGCGTGAATTGTGCCCGGAGCAAGGCTCGGCCCGAGGCCCAAGAGGACCCGGGGCCGAGCTGATATATACGATGCCCCGGGGGCGTGCCCGGGGCCTGGCGATAGTGCCCCGGGCACGAGCCCGGGGCCGTCGGCGGTCGCGCCCAGGCACGCAGCCCGGGCCGTCAGCGACCGAGGCGGTAGCGCCCCGGGCACGAGCCCGGGGCCGGTGGAGGGTGCCCCGGGGATCCACGTGGCCGAAGACCCACACGTCCCCAGGGCATGTGGACCCCCTGTCCTACTTGCCGACAGTGGCCCTGCCCTGTTGCTCGGCTGGGTCTGCCCCGGCCAGGAACAGGCCACATCTTGAAGAAAGGAGGGGACGCTGGTCGCCTGGTTCGTCATGCACTGACGTAGCTTGACGATTTGTTGATTTAGATGCCGAGACGTACCCGGGACCCGGGCTGGAATCATGGAACGACAGTGTTGAGGAAGGCTGCGGCAGCGGTCGTGATGCGAGGCGGCAGCTTGCCGCCCGTACTGTCGCCACCGAGTTCTTTGTGGTGACCGCTGGTCGGAGGCCGCGGCAGCAATGAGGCGCGTCGTCCATTTGGAGGCTGCCACCTAATCCGCCGCCGATGAGTTCTCCCGCGCCTGGCCCGAGATGGAGGCGCGGGAGAAGGAAACCACTCTCCGGGAAGAACGCGTCCGGGCCCAGAGGCTGGGCTCGCGTCCCGGGGGTGTGAGTTCGGCGTGCGCGAGGAGTCGCGGTTGTTCGCGAGAAAGTCGCGGTGGTTCGCGAGGTGTTCGCGGCAGATCGCGAGGACGTCGCGGCGGTTCGCGGGGAAGTCTCGGGAGGCCGTGGTCGAGCCCGCTGCCCCGGAGGCAGGTTCTTCGACCGCGGCGACCATCTCGTAGAGCTGATTGCCTGACGAGGAGGTTGAGGAAGACGCCGGTTTCCTTCTGACGCTATGCCGCGGGGCCTTCGGGGTCGGGGGCCCTCCATGCCCCCGGCGCCCTTCTTCTGTCGTCGTCCGGGTCCGGTCGAAGGAGGCCAGCGACCTCTCCCGTGCGACGGCGTCTCCGGGCCTCGCTCGTGCTTGCGCTCCGGTTTTGCCTGTCTTGTAAAAAGAGAGATGTTTGCATATGTATATGGTCATTGTTTATACTTTTCGTACCTTGGTTTATTGTGTCGTTCGGAGGTCGCTTGTACTTGGGGTCCCGTGTCTGGGAGTCGAGTATCGGGCGCCGTCCGACATCGAGGGCAGCAACTGCGAAACAGCCGTAGGGTGTGAGACCCCTGTCCGGGCCCCGCAGCCGCTTGCCCCGGGAGTTCGGGCCCGGGAGGCGGCGAACGCGACCGTCGGACGCCTCGGGAGCTCGGTTCCGGGGGCGCGAGCAGTCCGGACGTGAGCTTGGCGGAGCGACGAAGTTCGCAGTTCGGCCCTGCCCATCTTCCGGGTCCCGGGGGCCCTCCGCGCCCCGGGAACCTAGGCTGACCATGCAAATAGAGAAGAATACAAGTTGAGTAGTATGTAAGTTGGATAAGGTTACGTATCTGGGGTATTGCGAAGGCGGCATGCTTCGCGAGCACCATCCCGGGACCAGGTGGTTGTTCTCCCTCGGGAGCGCCGAGCATCGGGCCGATCCGCTGTGGATCGCCGTCGCGCCCAGGTCCCCGGGGGCCCGGGGCCTGGCACCCAAGTGCCGCGGGCGCCCGAGCGCGAGACTTGCGGAATTGGTTGAGGCTCGGTCCCTTCCGTCTTCCGGATTCGGGGTCCTTCGTGCCCCCAGGCCCCGTTGGCCTAGGGAGCACAGCGATGCCGCGACGACAGGCTCTACATGATGAACGTGAGAGCACTTGGCTCGTTCCCTTGTCCATTCCATGTTGCGAGCCGTTGCGTCTACCACCTCTTAGGGGCCTCTTCGCGGTCGCGACCGAGCGGAGGAAAGGATTGCGCATAAGGAATCTACCCCCTAGCAGCGGAAAAAACCGAGCCCGAAGCCAACCAGAGCGGGGCACCGCAAGCCGGGCTTAGACGATGTCCGGTTTAGCAGATGGGATACGGTAGCTCGCTGGTAAGGAACAGATGCTTAGCGCAATACCCAGCCACCGCATGGGCGCGACCCGATTATGCCCCCGGGGGAGATCGCCACGATCGCGACACAAAGAAAGGATAAGGGCACGAGCCCGGAAACGATAATAAAAGCATTACTATGGAAAGCGAATGCACATCGGCCTCGATCAGTGCTGAGGTTTAGAGGCACTTACAGGATGTGCTTTCAGATAATATTTGTGAAGATGCTCCCAGGCTTACCAAGCCCGGTTGGGAAGTTCCGATCACCAGGGAGGGGCCTTCCCACGGGGGGAAGATTTCATTCCGACCCGTACGAAGATACGGCGGAGATTCGAACCCCAAACCTGAAGTGATCGGGCCCGAACCTGACGCCAAAGGTAGCGCTTGAGGCCTTGCTGGTACGGGCGACGCGAGCGGAGCGCGCCACCTTCGTTCCTCGAGGAAGTCGAGGTTGTCGAGCTGCATATTGTCGTGGTTGATGTTTGTCGATGTAGCGTCGTACTCGAGAGCCAAAGAAGAGTTCTGGCGACAGAACGGCTTTGGCCCGGTACACCAGGAAGAACTGGGCCTCCCCGGGCGCTAAGCTTGGTGCGGTATGAGTCGTCCCCGGGACCGCCGGGGAAAGGTCTACTCTACGCATAGTGAACTGTGAGAGCGTCCGGTCCGTTCCCTTGTCCATCCCATGCTACGCAACACATGGAAAACAACGAAAGGAACGAGACCGGGAAGAATATTAAAAATATTGCTTATGTAAAGTGTATATACATGGGGCCCAGGCTAGCGCTGAGTTTCCGGAGAGTCCAGCGCTGGCCCGGGTTTACCCAACTTACAGGATATTTATAACAGATGGATTGCGAAGATACTTGTTATGCCTAGGGATGGAGCTCGGACTAGCTTCCCTCGCGAGCCCGAGTCCGGTATGTGTTCGGGCCCCGGGGGCCCCCGCTAGCGCTAAGGATATACGTCCGGGACCCGGGGGGCCCGGACTGGGATACGGTTTGATATAAGCCGGGTTCCGGGGGCCGGGCTTGAATATGGGATGTGAGACGACCTTCCGGACGCATTCTCGCCGGAGCGGTGCTATCCGGGCTATCGCGCCCTATTCCGGGTGTCGCGTTCCTAGGCTTGCACTCGCCTTGGCGATGTCGCCCTGGTTCGGCTCCTCGGTGTCGGACCCGGGGCGCGGATTCGGGAATCCGAGCCTCGGCTCAAATATGTGCCCGGGACCCAAGGGGCCCCGGACTGAAATACAACTTGATGTGTATGGTCGACATGAGCCTGGGCACGGAGGCCTGGGCAAGGACATGGACCACGTCGGACGACTTCCCCGGACACGCCCATGCCGAGGCGATGTTGTCCGGTACTCGCGCCCTGTGAGGGTCATTCCGGGCGCCATGTTCCTAGGCGCGCATTCGCCTGGGCGAGGGTGCTCTACGACGAGCGCCGCGCTTGCTGCTGCAGAATATCATTGGTGCACGCCCAACCATCGACTCGCGCGTCACGGCCTGAGGCCACGGCGCGAGGAGTGGGCACGAGCCCCGCTACCGAGGGTAGCGAGGACGCTCTCGAGTTCTGGCCTGTCAGGGGCAGTGTTTTGGCTCAGCTTCCCTTTCGAGGGTGCGAGCTCTCGACACCGGAGGAGGTCCTCAACCGGGAGCGGCCTGCCCGGACTCGCGCTCGACAGGGCGGCGTGGTCCGGACTATCACACCGGGACCGGAGGCCCCGGACTGGGTCGGGACGAACCGCTCCGGACTTGCCATCGCATCCGATGGAGTCCGAGCAGCCGTTCCCTATGTACCTGGGCGCCCAGGAGCCAAGGGCTCCAACCGGGGCCAGTTACGCGCGCCCGGGAGCCAAGCTCCGACCGGGGCGAGCTACGCACCCGGGGGTCAAGGCCCACCGGGCTAAGTACGCACCCGGGAGCTAAGCTCCGACCGGGGCGAAGTACGCGCCCGGGAGCCAAGCTCCGACCGGGGCGAGCATGTGCCCGGGAGCGAAGCTCCCACCGGGCTAAGTACGCAAGTACGCGCCCGGGAGCCGAGCTCTGACCGGGGCGAAGTACGCGCCCGGGAGCCGAGCTCCGACCGGGGCGAAGTACGCGCCCGGGAGCCGAGCTCCGACCGGGGCGAGCATGTGCCCGGGAGCTAAGCTCCCACCGGGCTAAGTACGCAAGTACGCGCCCGGGAGCCGAGCTCTGACCGGGGCGAAGTACGCGCCCGGGAGCCGAGCTCCGACCGGGGCGAGCATGTGCCCGGGAGCTAAGCTCCCACCGGGCTAAGTACGCAAGTACGCGCCCGGGAGCCGAGCTCCGACCGGGGCGAGCTACGCGCCCGGGGGCCAAAGGCTCCGACCGGGGCAGACAAGGGTTCCTAACTGAAAAGCTGATTGACAAGTGCCGGGTAAGGATATGTACCGTATTAGGACGGGTTCCCCGGGTCCGCCCTTGCCGAGGCGGTACTGTCCGGGTACTCGTGCCCCGTCGAAGTTGTTCCGGCTCGGGAGCAGGATTCGGACCGTCCGCCAAGGGTTCGGATCATCCGAACCGCCTCGGTCGGGCTCGGGCCCGCTACTGCTCCTGCCGGAGCTTCTTGACGCGCTCGGCCAGCTTTTGGACGGCGCGGCATTCCACGAGGTCATGCGAATCCGTCTCGTGGACGGCGCACCACCTCCGGGCTTCGACCGGCTCGAGGCGCTCGGCCAAGCGCTGGACGGCACGACACTCCGTGATGTCGTGCCGGTCCGTGTCGTGGAAGGCGCACCACCCACGGGCTGCGGCCGGCTTGAGACGCTCGGCCATCCCCTGGACGGCGCGGCACTCCGTGATGTCGTGCCGGTCCGCGTCGTGGTAGGCGCACCACCCCCGAACTATGGCCGGCTCGGTACGCTCGGGTGAGCGCTGGATGGCGTGGCACTCCGTGATGTCGTGCCAGTCCGTCTGGTGGAGAGGGCACCACTTCTGGGCTGTTGCCGGCGGTGGCGGCGCGCGTGCGGCCTTTCGCCGCTTGCTGCGACCATCGCCTCCGCGGGCATCATAGCTCCGGGAGCTGCCCGTAGTCGCCATGGCGTAGCTCTCGGCTGCCGCCTTGGCCTTCTGGCGCTTCCTCCTGTTCCGCCGCAGCGCGGAACGTGAAAGCTTGCCATCTTCTTCAGGACCCTGGTCGGGGGCCCCAGGACTTGCGGCAGCGTTCGCGCGCCGCTCGCGCTGCCGCTCGATCGTGACCCGGGCGTCCTCCTGAACCTGCGTCCGGTCCAACCAATCGTGGAGGTCGCCGTGGCCATTGTTGGAGTCCCGCGGACGATGGCCTTCCTCCATGGAGTGCGTTGGTGTTGGAGGCGCCGGCGTACCACCTGAAAAGGAAACTCCCCCTACCTGGCGCGCCAGCTGTCGGAGGATGAAACCTCGACGGCGGGGAGTCGGGAGACCCCCCTTTTGAGATTCGGCCAGGGGAGTAGTTCTCAGGCGAAGCCGGCGTCTGGGTGCAGAAGAAAGATACGCGAAGAAGACGATGAACAGCACGCTCGGAGGAGACACGAGGATTTATACAGGTTCGGGCCGCTCGGAGGCGTAATACCCTACTCCTGTGTGTATGCTATCTGTGGTGGACGAATGTAGTACGGTAGTTACAAGGTAAGCTAGCTCACAGCCGGAGCCGGAGAAGAGGAACAGGGGCTAGAGAAGGAGCACGGGAGCAGAAGACAGGGAAAGCTCTGTCCGGTTCGGCCTCCTCGCTCTCTGCCTGTGGCTTGGATCCTCCTTTATAGATGAGGGGAGTCCACAACGCCGGATGCACGTGAGAGAGCTAGGTATGATCTGTCTTGTCAAAGTCTTGTCGCCGTCTTGTCTTGCACGTCCGCCTGCTAGCGCCTGCTGCGTCCACGCCGGGTAGGTCGGCTGCGGAGGACGGCCGGAACGTGGAGACGTGATGGCGCACGCCTCCAAGTCAAGGGTCTCTGACTCTTCTTGACTTCAGCGCACACTCTTCCCTCAGAAGTCAAAAAGTTTCTGACAGCAGTCGGGTGTCCACGGGGGGCCATTGGGAGACGCCCACACGTGGCAGAGTAGTTGGTCCAGAGCCTGCCGGGGACCGACATGTGGGCCCCGGGCAGGCAGTGAATTGTGCCCGGAGGCAAGGCTCGGGCCCGAGGCCCAAGAGGACCCGGGGCCGAGCTGATATATACGATGCCCCGGGGGCGTGCCCGGGGCCGATGGCGATAGTGCCCCGGGCACGAGCCCGGGGCCGTCGGCGGTCGCGCCCCAGGCACGAGCCCGGGGCCGTCAGCGACCGAAGGCGGTAGCGCCCCGGGCACGAGCCCGGGGCCGGTGGAAGGGTGCCCCCCGGGGATCCACGTGGCCGAAGACCCACGCGTCCCCAGGGCATGTGGGACCCCCTGTCCTACTTCGCCGACAGGGTGCATGCTGTTTTACCGTACTGTTCACGGGACTGTTTTCCTGTAGCGACCTGGCACTGTAGCGTGGGTACTGTAGCTTCATGTTGAAGTTATGTTTTGCATCTTTTGCATAGGAGCATGATTAATTTGGTGTTCTAGTGATATTATAATAATTTAATATTATTTATTAACAATCGTGCTTAAATAACAGAGTACGTAACTTAATAAATAGCGTGCCTTATAGAACGCTGTTCTTTTTTTCTCTCTTTTAACCCCATCCTGCTTTTCCTTTTTTCTCTCTCGTAACCCTATCCATTTTTCTATTGTTCTTTTTACGTTTTCTCTCTCACCCCATCCACTTTTTTCTCGATCCACACTAGACGTGTAAGATAAAACAATTACTCCTACTCATCTAGCCTGCCATTTGAACAGCATAAAACAACTACTACTCCTATCTAGCCCATTAGACATCACCGAACGCTCGTTTTCTTTCAGTAAAAAGATTACTATCCATTCTCTTCCTCCCCTGTCAATTAGTTTTATCGCATAGTTATAATTTTACTAGATTTATTTTTGGGAGATTTGTACATGTACTTAGTAATAGATTTACTAAACTATGCCAGGATAAAACGGTACTAGTAATTATCCACCCGGTCAACAGATAAATTTTTTATAAATCTGTATTGCTGCATTGAATCACACTATCTTGCACCGTTTGCATTGAATAAAAAAATTACACATTGCTTTACATGCCATGGCACCAAATAAAAAAACTACACGCTAATGAATGGGCAGACTCCGGTGATGGCAATGTCAACATGGGCTCAAGCTCCGTTGGCAGGAGAGTGAGCAACGGAGAAGGCAGATCAAGGACGCCACCGGGAAGGTGGTGACGGCAGAGCCACGGAGAGGCACAAGCAGAAGTAATGCCATCGAGACACCACGCTCTCCCGGGTGTAGAGAACGGGACCGGCGGCGGCCGACCGACCTAGCGGCATGGTGGTCCACTCTCCCAGATTGACGACAACCTCGACCTCAGCGCCGCATGCTCGCTCTGCTGGCTCTCCTTCCCGACCCATCTTTGCCTGCCTCGGCCGTCGAATGTAGGCACACGTGGCATGAGGACCAAACAGTGTCGGAGAGCAGCTGTAGCAGATCCTAGGATGCAGCCTAATGTCATGCTCGACACCATGTCCACGCGCGTGACGCTGCACCCCAGGTGCCGCTTGATTCTACCACTGCCTCCTCGTCGGATCCCGCTGCTGTCACCCGATTTTGCATTGTTGGCCTTGCTCACGCTAGATCCGTCCCTCCAGGCGGCGGATCTATTAACAATGAGAACGGCGCCACTCGGGGTGATCGAATCTAGAGCCCGACCACCCTCCAGTTGCACCAATAGCCACCATGGCTCCTTCACCGCACCCCCACTGGCTCTCAGTCGACCTGGAGCCTTGACGACATCCATTAACCATCACCGGATATGGGACGCCATCTTCGGATCACCTTCTTCTACCACGGATGTCACAGGAACCGCTGGCGGTCGGCATGGACGCATGGTGGAGACCAGTGCACCATTACTTTTCCCGCTCCAAATCTGGTCAGCGTCCTCCTCTCGGAGCCATCGTCTCATGTGCCCTCCTTCCCTGCTTGCTCGCCAGATGCCATGGCCAATGGTGGTGAGGACGCCACCCTACAGGCATGGGGCAGATCTGGGCGCCGACAGAAATGAAGGTCGCCGTCGTCATCTCCTCACGGGGGGATCGACGCCGATGAGCCTTCTGGATTGACGCCGAAGAACCCACACCAGCTGAGTCGGCCGCCACGGTGGTTCCTCCACCACTCCCTAGTCCAGAACTGCCATCGGCTCGTCGCATCTGCCATGGTTGCCTCAAGCGATCTGGAAGAGCCCAATCCAGAAAAATTGGAATCGGAACCACAGGAAAAAAAAAGTGCGACGGTTTGGTACATTTTGGCAATGGAGATATAAACACATGGTGTGGGAGAGGTTATAAAAAATTATGCCGGTTGGAAAGGCGTCGTTGCGCGCACGGGTGAGGGAAACGGATCTGTGTGGTGCGTTGTTTAGCTAAACCACATGCTGGGCATTCTATAGTAGTTCTCTATTTATTATTATTTCTGTTGTATTTTTGTTTTTGTTGTTTTGAAAAATACCAACGATCATTTATGCTCTCTGATCGATGGTATCTTGATCCTACAAAGTGAACTCGTGGTGCATCCCAAACTTACAACAATGATTCTGTTTTGTATGGCTAAATGTATGTATTTTTCATTACCTATTGGTTTCTGAAATATTCATATGGATGTGTGTATAGAAATGAATCGATGTGGGATGGGACTTGGTTTATTGGCTGATCAACACTATAAGTTTTTCCTTACAATTTTTCCACTCAAATAATTATTTTAAATCATGCAGAACGTCATCCCTTCGCTCCTGATCTGAAAATGAAAAATTCTATAATATGCCATCGACAAGTCCTCGGTTATATAAAATATCATCTCTAAACACGAGTTTTACAATCCGTGTCATCATATAAGTAATTTTCTTTCCCTTTGCCATCGCCTTCAGCTAACCGTTGACTGCTATTCGAAATGTTGTACATAATGATGAAAACACCCTTGAAAACAGCGCTTTACTTTTGACAGTTTTGGGTGAGTGTTTGGTCCAGTAGTGAAGTGCTACATTCAAAAAGATTTTATCTTTTTTTATCTTACACATATCAATATAGAACTTAAAAAGACTATAATGTTCTTTACTTCAGTAAATTCCAATACACTTGTCTCCTATTTTTATAAACTCTCCACTTTAACAAACTCTAATACAATGGTTGTTTTAAAGTTGAAGTCTTTATGAGACAAATGAATGGTGTAAAAATAAAGGCTTTATGAGATAAAGGGTGTAGAGTACTTTTTGCACAGGATAACAAAAGGCCATAACAGTTAGTTGACGGCAATGACAAGAAAGGAAGGAAATTGCTTGTATGATAGCATTTTATAGAACTCACGTTTGTCGGCTGTATTTGTAGAATTGAGTAGAATTGAGTGTTTACCGATGAAAAATCATAGAATTTCTCCAAAGATGCCCTCTTTATTTGTAACAATTCTTTACTTAAGCGGGTTGAATTTCTCTATTACTTACATATCCAATTTATAATTTTTTGAAAAATGAGAGGAATTTTGGAATGAAAATGGGTATTGAAAGGCTGAATGATTCGACGAGTGAGAAGGGTAAGGGAAAGCAGCTTGAAGCAGAGGTTCGATCGAGTGACGACGAGGAGAGATAGAATTAGAGAAAGCATATTCCGTTCTCTTTTGTCTTGTTAGTCTCGAAGATGGCTTTCAGTTTTCAGTGAAATTGACGAGTACAGGAATCCCAATTTGCCTGCAGGACTTTGAAAGCATGGATTGCTTCTGAAAGGCCAGTTCTCTTGAATACCCTACAAACACGAAGGAAGGGATCGTTTTGACGTCGCTGGCAAACGTTGAGCAGAATTTTCAGTAGGTTACTGGGTTATGTTATGCAAACAATTCTCAGTGGGTTCTGTTAATGGGATCACTCTAGCTAAACATGGAAAGAAATGCATGGTGGAATTTGTTGACAGCCTATATTGTGAGGCACATTTTATAATTCTAATACAGATTACAACGGTACAGTACGTGTACGCGGAATGGATTGACAACTACAGTAATGCTCCAGAACATCACATCACATCACATCAAGAAAAATGTGACAGACAACTCTACGTGTGTGTGATTATACAGAAGTACATTGCCTTGCTGCTGTATTGGCGGCGGCAACCTCATGTCCAGACCTCTGCATGCGTGCATGTTAGCCTCTAGAGCTAGGAACGCATTCAGAGCGTTTCCCGTAGTTTTCGATCCATCCTGCCTTGCGAAACAGCATCGTGCTAGAATAATGTGTGTGGCAATAGACTACAAGCCCGCCAAATTAAAAGAATAAATAAATAAATTAGACTGAGTGAATTTAATTTGTTTTCTTAAAACATATCAACAAATGATGACCAATGTTTAATTTGCTAGGGAGGAATGGACTGAAGTGATAGTGAGCATGATCAGTTACTCATCACCCGAGATACACGATGGTCAAATTCCACATGCGTCCCAAGCCTATGTTACATCATCTTTTGTGGTCAATACCATTTTGCTGTTCCATGGAGAGGTCGCTTGCGCACAGATTGATAAGAGATGGCGCTCAGTGGATGCGATACATGAAATTGTGAAGGCAAGAGTTTATATAAATTGATGGCCTTTTGGACAATGAGGGCACATTATTGGGAATTTGGGACTGCATGCGTGTTATAGTATATCTCATAGTAATAGAGAAGTTTGATTAGGTAAATCAGAATGGGGCTCAGTTAAATAATTCATCTTAATTTGTGGTCACGCTAAAGAGCACGCTGCGCGCTACTTAATAAGTAGCACGCCTCACAGCGCCTCTTCTCTCCCCTTTTATAGTTTTTCGGTTGTCCTACGTCTAGTTTCTATTCCCAGTAAAATAATTACCACCAATATATCACTCCCTCTTCCTCTCCCGGATGGTCCTAATATGAAAAAATCCTGCTTCCCCTCCCGTGGTCCCGTGAGTAAAAAAATTATCCGACATGGTCATACGAGTAAAAAGATTTTATTTTGTGCATAAAAATTGCCAGTGACAAAAATATTCTCGCTACTAGGGATTCCTGCGAAGTAATATTTTTACCAAGGGTATTATGTATGATGTCAAAGTGGTAGTAAAAATTTTTCCACCGCTATAATACGGATAATAATTTATTTACTAAATCTATTGTACAAATTCGTATAAAGAGTAAAAAATTTACACATAATACAACAAAATCACACCGCACAATACGAGTAAAACAATTACGCCTCGGGCGCTGCTGCTGGATCTGAGCCTCGCCAGCCGCCGCCGTGGCTCCTCCATCACTTCTGTCACTGTCCATGGAGAAGGAAGCCACCACCCGGCATCTAGGCCGCTGACCGGCCAAGGAGGAGACATGGGAGAGGCTAGACGTGTTCGCAGCAGCTGCCGTCCTCCACACTGCCGATTGGCGTAGAAGCTCAAGATCCAAGCACACGTAGCCTTGGCCTCCTTCGATCCCACTAGGCGATGCCTTCACCCCGGATCCCCCCGCCGACTGCCTCCTCCATCCTAGCGCCCACTTCTCCGCTTGGCTTCTCCATTGGCGGAGGACGGCAAGGACCTAGAACGGGCGGCAGTCACCTCATCGCCACTCCGATAGGATCTGGCCGCTCGCCGCCTGGCGCAAATCCCACGCCCGCGGCTGCCCTTGGTTGGCATGGTGGAGGGGTTGACCACCAAATCCACGTCGAAGGAGGTAGATCGGCGACGCATGGGAGGTGTCAGCTTCCCCAAGCTGCCCCACGAGCATACCGTCGATACGGCCACCGAAGGGAGGCCCCCGATCTAGATCCCCACGCCCAACGAGCTCCCTCCGCCGCTTGCTGCCCACTGCTGCCGGGATCTGCTCCTCTCATCACCAGCAGAACTGCGCCGGTTTTGGAGGATTGTGGTGGAGGTGCCATGCCATGCTCCTCCACATCAACTGCTCTGGCATCCGGTCAGATCCGAAAAATGGGTGTGGTGGGGTGGTGGGGAGGGTTGTAGGCTTGTGGCATGATAACTGGTAAA
Organism: Oryza meyeriana var. granulata; assembly: GCA_003991445.1. Taxonomy (NCBI): domain Eukaryota; kingdom Viridiplantae; phylum Streptophyta; class Magnoliopsida; order Poales; family Poaceae; genus Oryza; species Oryza meyeriana. Next base: position 126,518 of record RYFJ01002210.1, read on the forward strand.
AGTCAATATAAATGAGGCACCGATGAATAGTAAAAATATTACCACATGAAAAATGTTTACTCACATTTGGATCTGACACGTAGGGACGGTTGGGACGATCTGAAACGTGAGTAAAATTTTTATGCGCGATTGGCTCTACGCGTGTGGGGCGTTGGCACAATCTGAGTCACGAGTAAAATGTTTACAAGCGGTTGCGATGATCAAGGTGCAAGTAAAATGTTTATGCTCGGTTGGCGCCATGCGCGTGGGGTGGTTGAAAAGATCAGAGACGCGCTACTTACGATAAGTAGCGCGCTATAGTAAGAATTACTATAGAGCATGCTACGCGCTATTTATACTATGTAGCGCGCCTCACATCGATCCCACCCACCCCCACCCTTTCTTCCCAATTGCAGTAATTCTTTTACACCCATCTAGTCTATCGGTTTATATAGATGGATACGTACAGTAATAAACGAACAAACCAACCACTCACCCCATTTCCATCCACCACGATCCTATTTTTCTGGATCAATTGAACGGGAGCGATCACCGCATCTCAATTGACATTCATTGGTAAGGCTCAGGTGGTGGCGGTGAAGGGCCGGCGGTAGCAGCAGCGTGGTTAGGTGAGGTTGGCAACAACGGCAGGGGCTAAGATTGGCGTGGTGTCCGGCGAAGGAGACAGGCGGCAGCCGCGTCATAGGCCAGATCTAGAGCAGCCCTAGCCGCCGTCTCCGCCTATGGTGTTGGCCGGTGTGTGGATGCCGGCTAGGCTAGGGAGAGGCAGTGCCCTCCAAGGTGGTGGCAATGGAGATCTGGAGGCGGTGGCAGCGATGGAGATCTGGAGGTGGTGGCGGTGACGGTTCCAGAAGGAACCAGATCTAGAGAGGAGATCGGAGAGGAGGCCGTCACTGTCGCCATCGCCTGTGCTAGATCGAGCGTCATGGACCTGGTCGACGTGGGATGTCAGCTCGAAAGCTGTGGAGGAACCGCGGCGACGGTCAGCGGAGCTAGAGTGCAACCAGGTTCTAGATCAATTGAGGGAGAGCTGCTGCCATCGTCCCTGTCATCCTAGCCGCCAACTCCCCGAGGTGCCCGTTTCCTCCGCCCAACGTCCGGCTCTGCCTCCGCTGCTAGCCGGAGACAAGGACAGGCGGCAACAGATCCGGGGCCGCAATCTCCACGGCAGAGATCATGGCTGCCGCCATGAATCTGCTCCTAGAAGATGCGTCACTACAGGATCTAGTGATATGGCACCGATATGGAATTCATAGTGTGTAAAAGTTTTATTCACGTAGGCATATGATTCAATGTAACAATTCATAGTGTATAAAAATATTATTATCCACGTTGTATCCACCAATGATTGAACATGTGTGTCAATATGTGTAAATGTTTTATTCACTAATGATTGAATATAGTAACAAACCATTGATAAACCGACCATGTCGAGAGAACGGTGTTTTAAAAACAGGTAAATAAATTACTACTAATCGAGCGGATAGGAGCTGCTGAAGGAACCTATTGGTAAATCTTTTATTCGGACCGGATACAGGAGGGGGTTAGAGAATTTTTTTATCTTAGGGCTGATGGGTAGTAATTTTTTAATCAGAGGGGAGGGGAGGATTTTTTTTTTTTTAGTTAGGAATGAGGTGTAAAAACAGTAAAATTTTCATCTGAATAGGAACAGGAGGAGAACGGAGTGGAAACGAAAAACAAAAACAAGAAAAGGGGAGGGAGGGGCATCCGGGTGGGAACTGGGAAATGGAAAAAGAGAAAAGAGGAGGGAGGGGCGTGGTGTGAGGCACGCTATGTATTAAGTTGCGCGTAGCGAGCTGTTTAGCGCGACTACTTAATTTGGTTGCTTTTTTCATTTGTACTTCTTACTTGTTATTTTACTGCCAATTTAATGAAATGTCCATTATCTAAAAAAATGTACTGCCAACTCAGATATATTTTTAAACCACTATAACACAAAACAAAATTTTAGGCTTATTTATGTTTCTGTTTCTGTTCAAGCAATTTTTTTTTCCTGTTTCACAGGAATGCATCTTGGATACTTAAAATTGGGATGTGAGTTAGGCACTTCTGTACTTACAAATTGGCATCGATAACTTATCAAACAAGTCAACAATAGTTGCCTAATTACCTAGGTGATCAATTTCCAATTATTGTACGCACCCACCTTACATAGTTTACATGTTCTTTTTGGTTCTATACTTAATTTATCCTCCAGCGTTGGAATGAAATGAATACAATACCATGACATGGTTAGTTTACCCATGTGCTTCAACAAGTATATTAATATATAGTAACAAGAAATATACATTATTACAAGCAATCAAAAGGGTATATATAGCAATCGCAGTTGGGATTCATGGCACTGCGGCATTTGCTTCCCCTAATCCCCAGGAGCCACTCTAATCACAGTTGTCATCAACGTTTGCAGACCGGTTCAATGTTTTTTCTTTCCGTTGTTATCAGCTTCGTTACAGGATTTCTTTTTTGACATAGTTTCGTGATTGTTTGCTTTATAGTAGTATCTAATGACCGTATTCTCAGCATTTTACATGTTTGGACTGTAAACTGGCGTATTTGCCAAAAGGTAATAAATGATACTACGTTGTTAAGATTTTTTAGTGTTACAGTGTGTACCCCTAGTATTTCTTGAAAGAAAAAAAAGTTCATTCTACTCATTCAAACTATTTCTTGGATCACTTAACCCCCTAACCCCCTAAACTATGTTTTGGTTCATTTAACCCTCTAAACTTGGTTCACTTTACTCCTTACTAACATTCACTATGACGAAAAGACATATCTGTGACAGGCAAAATATGTTTTCCGTGACAGTTAGACCAGCCACCGGTGACCATAGGTCAGAGAAAATTGAACTTTTTCTCTGGCGACAAACTTCCACCAGCAAGGTACAATTTTCTCTGGCGGGCCACATAACACCGGCCGCTAGTGAAAACAGGGTCACAGGAGAAGGCTATTAACCTAGCCCGCCAGTGAAGACAGTTTTACAGTAGGTATTTTGTAATGTGGCCCGCCGATGAAGATTTGCCGCCAAATTTTGAATTGTATTTCCTGCCAATTTTGAATTTATTTTTGGGTTCACGTATTATGTGAATATATATATAATCGATAATGATTTGTTTGGACAATCAATAGGAAAGATTATCTTTATCGATCGAAACCGTATTTGATAATATATACAATATCAATTAATTCACACAGGCTATTAATTAATTAATATATTTACACAGTACTTACATAAACACACATAGCTTTGGATGATGTTTGTGAAATATCTTACAACTCGATCTACATGTACAATTTATATGATTTTCTTGACCCAGTCAACAAGACACTCGAATTTTTTGTCCGAGTTCAGATGCCCTTCTTTATGGAAAAAGCGCCCTAACTTGTGGCAGCACTCTTGGTGGATGAAGTGACACATGTCTCGCTGTATATTCTCAATGGATCGGTCATCGAGCGTCCTTTCAGACTTTTGGAGTCTAGTAAGCTGCATGGAGTACATTCAGAGAAAAGAAATTGTTAGCAATTAAAAACTAGCAACTATAATAAACATATATATAGTTTGATGATTTATTACTTACAGCTACAGGGTTCGTGGAGTACCTTCCATTCACCCTAAGGTACTCGCAGACATAACATTTACATCGGACGCTTCCCTTGGGTTGCTTGTGGCACTTTGTAAGACATAAAAACAATGTTAATTAGTTACAAGGATTAACACGCAAACTTATAAAAAGTGTATGTCCATCATTAATTAACAGCCACTTATTGCGGACGAGCAAATCGTCTCTTTTTTCCAACCGTTCTCCGCCCTCTCGCTAGTAAAGCTTGTAAGCACTATCTGAGCAAATAGAGGGAGTTAGTCATACATATAACAATAGCTCGTGAACTAGAAGTCCATAGTTAAAATTTGTATATATCACTTACTAATCTAAAATTCTGAGGAATTTACCATAGGTACAGCTTTGCCATACTTTGGATAGAGAAGAAAACAAATCCAATGGTCGCTACACAAAATATCATGAAATGTTTTGTTAGTCGAGTCATGATTAAGTAGAGAGGAAGTATGGATAGGATATCAAACTTACGCAAAGTTGCATGGAGCGTATATGTATCTTTTGTCTTGCATTGAGTGCATTGCCCGAACTATGCAAGCGGTCACCTCCAAATTTTTAATATTATGCCTTTCCGCTACATAGGCATCCCTCTCTGCGGGAGTCATGGCCTGTAACTCCGAAGACATATTTTTCTTGTCTAGTTTGAAGGTGTGGTTTGGCTCGCTTATTCAACATGGGTTTAAGAAGCTAACAGGTATATGCATCTTTTTTGCTATGTCATAATTCATCCTACAAAAAACGAATGATGAGATTAGGTTGTGGGTAACGTATAGGTAGTCTGGACAAGCAGAATGCAGCGGATGTATACTTACAGGCACCACACAGCAATCAAATTTGCGTCGAGCTTATCCCGACGGTAGAGGGCATTCATATCTCGGATATCTACGTAAAATTGGCATGGCACGCTCATGAAAACATCTATCGGCACATTAACGCTTATCTCTCTAATCCCAAACATGCTTGCAAACATGTACCATTCATGCCACCTTTTTAGCTGCCAAGGTTTTTGAGCTAATTTCCACAATGGTTGGAATGGCTTGTCATGTTCATATTTTTTTGGCATATCATCCGATGGGAAAAAATCCATGTCTTTGGATAAGCTTATTTTTAGGCCCTCTTCCTTTTGTTGGTCTTCATTGACCTTACTTTTTCCCTTATCCTCCGTCCCACTGCTCTTGAAAGACTGCACCATCCATCTCTCTGTTTGTGGAAATCCTTTGATTTGTGCTCATTGGCTCTAATATTAAGTGGGATGAAGGTGACTTCTTCTTCCTAGGGACGCATCTCAGCAATTTCTATAGGCGCCTCAGACTAATTTGCTCGTTCCTATGGACGCGCCTCAGCAATTTCTAGAGGTGCCTCAGACTGTAGAGGCACCTTAGGCTGATTTGCTTGTTCCTGCGGACGCGCCTCAGCAATTTTTGGCCCCGCCGCCGGTTGAGACGCCTCAGATTGATTTGCTTGTTGCTATGGAAGCGCCTCAGGTTGATTGGCTTGTTGCTAGGGAGGTGACGGTGGTGGCGGAAGCGAAGGAAGCCTAGGCGAAGCGGGAGATGGCAACACTTGTCTCCTTGGTGGAGGAACCGTTGAGATTCCTATAACAATATCTCTTTTGTGCCACAAAATATTCTGGTCCACCACATCTCCTAGGTATATTATGCCCTCGGGGATTGGAAGGTCTATCTCGTACCTCATGTGATCTTTATAGACCTTCTGCACATCTACCTTGGCATAATCCTCCGGAATATCTGTGCAGTGAAACCTGCGACCTGGCATCGCCTTTCCGTGGCAACTTCTATTGTCCTTCCTGCCCTTCCGACCGGGACGTATAGTCTACAAGGTGTGTCTTTCTTTAGATCATCGACTGGATATCTCGGTCTAGGCGAAGATTCAGGGTCGCTTTGGGGCATTTCTTGGAAAGATCCACCCATGAATTGGTGGTGCTCTGCCATGAATATGCGCATCTCTACATACACCTATTGCCTTACGGTGCAACGTGATCTCTTCCTTGTAACGGTCGTGCTTCTTGTAGCTGTTAGCGTCTTTTCTGAACCCTTCCTTCTAACAAAGTTTCGAGAAGACCCCTCGAACGCTGCCTGAGTGCTCAGGGTTGCCCAACACGCATGGCAGTTGGTCAATCTCCCTATCCGGCGTGAATATCCTAAGCTTTTGCCTTTTGGCGATTCACTTGATCTGGTCTGTTACCTGCTGTAGCTTAGGGTCTGTAAAAATGACATTGCCCTCGCACGTAAATGATGGCGTTCTTGCATGCACCCAGTTCTTGCTCTGTTCATCATGACCGTCTATAGGTACTGGTTTGCCTGTCTTTCTTAATTATTCTCCCTCCTTTCTCCACTTCTTGATCTTAGGGCGGTAACCAGTCAATCCCAAATGTTGGGGATATGTGTTTCTCCTTGCCAGTTCGGACATTTTCCTACTCTGTTCGAGTTGTTCTGCTGAGATCTTCATCGACACGAACTCTTCCCACTGGGCCTGTGTTATCTTCCCATTGTCTTTAAAAGGGGTTTTATCTTTCTTCAAATAAAACTTGTTAAGATTATATTTCCAGTTCCGCCATAGCTTTCCCATAGTCTTTAGCGCAAATTCCTTCGCTTCTATCTCTGTCCCTTCTGAAAATATGATCCTCCTTTTCAGCTCCATCCAGCATAACTCTTTTTTTCCAGGGGTAACTTTCTTCCAATCTTTGAATGTGATCTCCACGTTATCCCTTACTACAGCCCCGCATTGGTTGCTGCACTTGACACAGGCCTCTTCCAGTGATAGGAGTTCCCCTTTGGGACTGAGGCATGTGACGACATAGGTTTTGTCCGACAGCTTGTTCTTGCTTCGCTCTCCCTTCTACGTTTGGGCTTAGCTGCCTCTTTGGGTTGTGTGGCAGTCTCGGCTACCACCTGCGTTCCCCTCTCTTCTGACGTGGTTACGGCATTCTGTTTAGACTATCGTGGGCATCCTTCTAGTGCAGCATTAACGTGAATAAATCAAAATGTGCATATACAAAAGGTTAGATAAAAGACACGATATCCGACTAAAACGTACCAACTTTACGGGCGGGTCATAATCGGAGTCGACCTCGTCATCGTCTCCGCCCTTTCTCTTCCTTTGGGGAGATAGGTGAGGATCACTCGGTGAGTGGTACGAAGACTCACTCGCGGGAGCGTCTGCGTCATCCGAGCTTGACGACGGACACTCGGGCACTGTCTGCATGCATACTATCCGAAGTTCTTGGGAAGCCACGAGTTGAGGTTTATCTGTGCTCTGCGCTGCGTCTTGTGGCGCTTTGGTGGGCTTTTCCATCATATTGGTTCTAGAATACTGGAAGATACGTTCGGAAATTAAATATTTGCATCGAAAGTAATTGTTGTGTTGAAATTATGAGTCAGCAAATAAGGCAAAGTCTTTGATTTTACCACCAACTGAGTAGTCAAAAGTCATGAGTCCACCAGCGAGCCATAATGTAACAAGTGATAAATTGCGCCGACTACTTGCTTTTTAATTACGTATAGATCAACAATAAAGTTTGATCCATCAGCAAGCCATGCATTTTCAGAGATATATACACAGAAATTTAAATTCGATAATATTTTAGGCAACACTAGATTTTCAGAGTTAATTATTAGCTTTCTGCATAACCATACACCTACATATATAAAGAGTAGGACTAATGAAATCTATATATATATATATATATATATATATATATATATATATATATATATATATATATATATATATATAATGCACTGTTCTAACATGAACGTGTTGACGCCGAAAACCGCCGGGTGTGCCGAAAAGCTTGCTGACGATCTGGTTCGGCGTCTGGTGACACGCGAAGGCCTGGGAGATCTGCTTAGCTCCAGTGCAGGTCCTAAAGTTTTGAGGTTCGCGGGCGTGCCAGTCAATTTGACCTCGCAATTGACAAGGAGATGAAGAAATTAGATTACTGATCCAATCGGCCAGCAAGCCGATACGGATCCCTTCCAGCCGATCGCCGCTATGCTCGTGCCCGGGCCCTCGCCTGTACTCGCGCCCGGGTCTCGCTCGTAGTCGGATCCTTGCCCGTGTCCGAGTCTTTGCTCGTGCTCGCGTCCGACTGCCAGCAGCAACTGCACATCGGCTATCGGCCGATACGGGCTGATGTAGGCTTCTTGTAGCCGATGGCCGATGGCACCTATGTATCGGCTGGGAAACCGATAGCGCTATAAACAGATAAATAAACTCAGTATAACATGTGCATCGGCTAGGAGCCGATGATAAAATAGATAAGCAAGATAGTAAGCTAGCCGACTGCCGAGGAAACACATGTGCATCGGCTCGAAAACCGATGATAATATAGATGACAAACAGTAAGGATAATACAGTCGGCTTTATAAAAAGATAACCTATCGGCTAAGCACTCCGATAGAACGTCGCATATACACCGATCAGCCCGACAAGGATAAATCTATTATTATCGATCTAGTAGTTCAAACCTAACTGATGCAGCACAGATCGATAATAGTAAAGGAACCTCAACGAGCTGATAGACCTAATGCAACTGTGATGAAAATAACTTACCGGCTATACATTCCGATAAGACGCTTGCGCAAAAACCATCAGCCTAGCAGGAACGATTTATCGCTGGCAGTTCAGTAGGTCGGACCCAACCGATGCAGCACGAACTGATGATAAATCGCCCCCAGTAAACTGATAAGATCTACGCACGCGTGATGTGATATACCTGACCAGCCTAAGAGGTCGGACCGAACCGATGCAGCCGTAGACAGATCCGATACACCGTGGTAAGCCGACTACCATAGACCGACTAGAATATCGGACCTAACCGAGAAAGTCCTAGCCGATTGGTAGTCGGGGTAACGAGACTTACCCTCTCGCAGGAGTTCGGACCTAACCGATGCAGCCCCGCTCGAGAAGCAAGAACCCGTTGGTAAAGGGTGGCGATGCGCCGAATTGTATTGATCGATTAGATAGTTTACAAGGTACCCGGGCATATGTATATATACCCCGAGTTGGTACAGTCCTAATAGGACACGAAAAAGAAGTTTCCTAATTATAAAAGGAAAAACTAACAAACCCCGATCAGATACGAGATCAGGTTTCCTAAAAATTATCAAAACTACCTAATTAGTAGATAAGGTAATTGACTGCCATGTCGTGGTCCTCACGATTCCTTCCTGAATCTGGCTTCTTCTGATTAGCTTCCAACGGCTGATATATCTTCTTTCCTTAACCAAATTCAATGTGAACCGTGCCAAATTTTGGCGTTAACACATGCCCCCCAATTTCGGAGTTTGTTATCAAACTTCGAAATTCTTCTTCTGTTTGGGCCTCATCATTCCTTCCTGGCCTCTTGAAATTGGCTTTCATGAGCCGATACCTTTTGTACTAGGTGTGCTAGGCTCTTGAAGTCTTCTGATGAAAATCTTTCCTTGATCGGAGCCATCAAACCTTGGAATGCTAACTCGGCCAGCTGTGCATCGTCCAGACTTAAACTATAACATCGGCTTCTAATATCACGAAACCGCTGGATATATTCTGAGACTGATTCCTCTGGCTTCTGTATTACCGATGTTAAGTCTATCAAACTCATCTCCTGACTCCCCATAAAGAAATACTTGTGGAATTGCTTTTCCAGATCGGCCCAACCTCGAACTGAGTTAGGTGGCAATGAAGAAAACCATGTAAAGGCCGATCCGGATAATGATAACGGGAAGAGTCTAACCCTCAAAGCTTCTACAGCCGATGCCTCTCCACATTGAGCCAAAAATCGGCTGACATGTTCCACTGTAGATATATCATCTTGCCCTGAGAATTTGGAGAAGTCTGGTACTCTGTATCGGCGCGGCAACGGAGCTCTATCAAACCAATCTGGATATGGAGGCCGATATATAAATGTTTCCTTCTTCGGTCTTAGACCGAATTGCTCTCTCATCACCTCTATGATTCTTGCTGATAAATCTTTTTCTCTTGGATCTTCGTCGTGATAACGTAGAGGTAGAGTTTGTAGCCGATTCTGATTCTGATATTCCCTCTGATAATTGTACTCAGGAACAGCTTCTGAATAACTCTGTTGATGCCCCCCATAGTACGCAGTTTGATATCCTTGAGGAACCCCATCTTGTTGCCCCCCGGGTACTTGAATCGGCTCTACTGCCTTCTTGATCAAGCTCTGTAATGTGTTCACCAATACCCCAGATTGATCAGTCAATGCATGATGAACTGCTTCATTAAACATGTCTTGGATCGGCTTCTGTGAACTTGTAGGCGATATATGGCTCGATTCATCAATAAAAACAGGTTATGGAAATTGCGACTTCTGAATCGGCCCTTGATCTGTCATACCGAAGGATTCTAGACAAAGCTTCCGAAAATCTTCGATGTTCTGCTCCACTTGTTGCCTCTGTTCTTCGGTCAAGTCTTCCATTGTGACTGGGATTATGTTGTCTGTGCTGACCTCTTTTCCAGCCATGTTGAAGTTCTGTGTCCCACCAGGCGAAAAACGTGTTGATTCAGCCGATAGGATATATTGTGATGATATGAAGATCGTGTCCCATTGGGCGTGCCAAAAACGTGTTGACGCCGAAAACCGCCGGGTGTGCCGAAAAGCTTGCTGACGATCTGGTTCGGCGTCTGGTGACACGCGAAGGCCTGGGAGATCTGCTTAGCTCCAGTGCAGGTCCAAAAGTCTTGAGGTTCGCGGGCGTGCCAGTCAATTTGACCTCGCAATTGACAAGGAGATGAAGAAATTAGATTACTGATCCAATCGGCCAGCAAGCCGATACGGATCCCTTCCAGCCGATCGCCGCTATGCTCGTGCCCGGGCCCTCGCCTGTACTCGCGCCCGGGTCTCGCTCGTAGTCGGATCCTTGCCCGTGTCCGGGTCTTTGCTCGTGCTCGCGTCCGACTGCCAGCAGCAACTGCACATCGGCTATCGGCCGATACGGGCTGATGTAGGCTTCTTGTAGCCGATGGCCGATGGCACCTATGTATCGCTGGGAAACCGATAGCGCTATAAACAGATAAATAAACTCAGTTATAACATGTGCATCGGCTAGGAGCCGATGATAAAAATAGATAAGCAAGATAGTAAGCTAGCCGACTGCGAGGAAACACATGTGCATCGGCTCGAAAACCGATGATAATATAGATGACAAACAGTAAGGATAATACAGTCGGCTTTATAAAAAGATAACCTATCGGCTAAGCACTCCGATAGAACGTCGCATATACACCGATCAGCCCGACAAGGATAAATCTATTATTATCGATCTAGTAGTTCAAACCTAACTGATGCAGCACAGATCGATAATAGTAAAGGAACCTCAACGAGCTGATAGACCTAATGCAACTGTGATGAAAATAACTTACCGGCTATACATTCCGATAAGACGCTTGCGCAAAAACCATCAGCCTAGCAGGAACGATTTATCGCTGGCAGTTCAGTAGGTCGGACCCAACCGATGCAGCACGAACTGATGATAAATCGCCCCCAGTAAACTGATAAGATCTACGCACGCGTGATGTGATATACCTGACCAGCCTAAGAGGTCGGACCGAACCGATGCAGCCGTAGACAGATCCGATACACCGTGGTAAGCCGACTACCATAGACCGACTAGAATATCGGACCTAACCGAGAAAGTCCTAGCCGATTGGTAGTCGGGGTAACGAGACTTACCCTCTCGCAGGAGTTCGGACCTAACCGATGCAGCCTCGCTCGAGAAGCAAGAACCCGTTGGTAAAGGGTGGCGATGCGCCGAATTGTATTGATCGATTAGATAGTTTACAAGGTACCCGGGCATATGTATATATACCCCGAGTTGGTACAGTCCTAATAGGACACGAAAAAGAAGTTTCCTAATTATGAAAGGAAAAACTAACAAACCCCGATCAGATACGAGATCAGGTTTCCTAAAAATTATCAAAACTACCTAATTAGTAGATAAGGTAATTGACTGCCATGTCGTGGTCCTCACGATTCCTTCCTGAATCTGGCTTCTTCTGATTAGCTTCCAACGGCTGATATATCTTCTTTCCTTAACCAAATTCAATGTGAACCGTGCCAAATTTTGGCGTTAACAGAACCTTGATCAACATTTACTCCCTCTAGCTAGTAATGTCCCATTTAGGACAATGACATAGTCTGCCAACAAATGCAACTTTGACTACTAATATCTCTATATACTGTAAGCTGCAGTAATATCCATTATAATTATATTATTACAATATTCAGTCAAAAAATTATATTATTACAATATAATTTTCTAAACAAATGCATATGTATAATTGTCATGTATCTAATATGAATATTTGGAAATATATAATTAGTCAGTTTTACAAGTTTGACCAAAAATTTGTCAAAATGACAAGTATTTGGAATTGGTTGGGGCGGTAAAAATCATTGGCACAGCTTGTTTCAGCATTAATTTGGTGCAGACATATCCAAAACGAGTACTAAAATTCATGACACTGTGCATGATAATACTTGATATAAGAAAATGCATATGATCTCATTGGCACCACATTTATCAGCTATACCCAAGTACAGTGTATATATATGTATATATATATATATATATATATATATAGGTTATACTTTAAAGCTTATAGTTTCTCAAACTGATCATACAGCATAGGAAACAAGAAGGAAAAAGAGCTGAGGAATTGGACTTCAACTAGACCTATCCAGCATATACAGCATATATTTGCCTTTGCACATTTGATGCACAAATTGCTTCCTCTATGACTGAATCGAAGTCTGGAAAACAACAGAATATATCTCTCCAGGAACATGCATGGATATACAACATATACAGCACATACAGCAAAAAGGCGACAGCATGAAACCTACTGTTCAGTGTTCGGTGGTCGACAAGGAGGTGGAGGTCGGCGGTGGCGGTGGTCGACGAGGCGCGGGGGTCGACAAGGACGCGGAGGTCGGCAGTGGTGGTTGACGAGGCGCGGGGGGTCAACGAGGAGGAGGAGGTCGGTGGTGGACACCGGCGGTGGTCGACGAGGCGCAAGGGGTCAACGTGGAGGCGTTCAACGCTTACGAGGTGCGTGGGAGGAGGAGGAGCTGAGGTGACGGTGAGCGGCGGCAGTCGATGAGGTGACGGCGACGCAGGGTCGACGAGGCGGCGGCGTGGGGTCGACGAGACGCTGGCGGCCGGGGGTCAAGGAGGCGGCAGTGGCGCGCGGGGTCGACATAGATCCTCTCAACACGTGGAGTGGCAGCGACGCTGCGTCGAGAGTGGTGGCGGCACGGCATCCTCGGAGCACGGCCGGGATGATGAGGAGGCGCGCTAGGGAAAGTTGCCGATCGAGGAGGATTAAGAGGCATGCGGGGACGGGCGCAGGCGGGCGGAGGCAGCTTCGCTAGCGGCGGCGAAAATTTTGGTAGCCTGACCTCGTTAGGGTTTCGCGCGCACCTGGACTTAGAAAAATTTTGACCCGCGCGCATTATCTTATAAGTGAAAGCTTATCTCTAGCGTCCCCTTAAGTGTGCCGCCAGAGACAATCATCTTCTCTGGCAGGCGTCTAAGAGTGCCGCTTGTGATAAATTAAGTAGGCCACCAGAGATAATGATCTTCTCTGGCAACCACCTAAGAGCGCCGCCTGTGAACACATTCTTCACTGGCGGGAACTTATGTGGGCCTCCAGGGAAACCATGTCTAGGACCACCTATCAGTGGCGCATAGGGGCCTCTCTCGCTCTGGCAAAATGTCTGGGCCCACCTAACAGTGACACATAGTGGCCTCTCTCACTCTAGCAGGTTCTTATGTGGGCCGCCAGGGAAATCTAGTCTAGGCCCACCTATCAGTGAGACATAGGGGCCTCTGTCTCACTGACAAAGGGCCCCACACATCAGTCCGAGCAAGTATTCCCTCGAGATATCCTTTTCCAGAGATTAAAAATCGTTTACAAAATCCCAGAAATTCAATTAAACTTTGAAAATTCATATCTAGCAATCCGTAGCTCTGTTTGACTCTGTTCAACTTTCATAATTTTTCTAAAATTGACCCCGCTCACCAGTAATTTTAATTCCCCAATACTTGTTCTTCTTTAAACATTTACTAACATAATTCTCATAGGTTTACACAATTTGGTCCAGCGATCCAAAATTTTTGCACATTATCAAACAACAAAGTCCGTGAAAAAACAAGGACATGCTACACACAGATATTAGCCTCTCACAGTCTTCCCTACTCCACTCTCCCGCATGTACAGCATCAAAGATTCACCAATGGTGGCTTCTACGAGTTTAATCTTGTTTCAAAAATCCGTGAATAAAGGCATGGTAGCGTACTGATTGTATTCTTTGACATCTTCGACGCCATCAACTCCCAAGATTGTCGGTTTTCCTTCTAGCACTATGTGTTTCTTCAAATTCGCTAGATCCGTTACATTGAAAATCTGAACGGCATGATCAGCGAGTACCCATGGGTCATCCTTGTAGCCTACATTGCCGAGGTCAACAACTGTCAGCTCGAAGTTGTCCACGAACACGCCAGTTGGGTGTTTGACCCATTGGCACCGAAACAATGGGATCTGTATATTGAGTCCGTAGTTCAGTGCCCATATCTCTTCTATGAACTCATAGTATGTGCTCTTTTGTCCTGTTGTGTCGACTGCCTCTACTCAAACGCCGTTGTTTAGGGATACACTATTTATGTCCTTTACTTTGGTATAAAACATATACCCATTAATGTCATATGCTTGCCATGAGGTGTATACACTTGATGGGCCACAAGCCAACCTATTCATTGTTTTTTCCTCCGTGGTTTCTCTATGTGGAAGGTTTTGCTCTTTTAACCAATCAATGAAGTGATGTTTGTGCTCCTTCATGATCCACGCTTCTGAGCGCCCAGCATTTCGAGCTCTTATTCGATTCAGATGCTGCTCTATGTATGGCTCTACTATTGTGAGCTGTTGCAGGACACTGTAATGAGTATCTTACACTGTTTTGTATTCATGGTCGATTATTCTTTTCTTTTCTTTTGTCCTCCTTTCAGATAATCTCCCCTCATGTCAGGGCACTGGTAAACCAATTACTTTCCCATCTTATAAGTAATCTATGCAACACTTTATGATTTCTTTCGTAGTGTATCCCTCTATCATTGAACCCTTGAGGTGAGCACGATTTCATACGTACCCCTTTAGAATGGACATGTACCGCTCGTATGGCCATATCTGATTTAAGTATAATGGACCAAGTGTAATTATTTGTGGCATGATGTGAACCATAAGATGTACCATCATATCAAAAAATGACGGAGGCAAGCACATTTCTTGCTGGCACATAGTTTCCATCATAAATATACGAAGAGGGCATAACTCTTTAGGATCAATAACCTTTTGTGAAATGGCATTAAAGAAGTAACACGTCCTTGTGATGATCACCTTTACATGAACTAGTTTGATTGCTCTGGTTGCAATAGTGGGAAACACCATCAGCATCATATGGTAATCGTGAGAATTATAGCTGGACATAAACAAATCTTTCATCAAGACTAGTCACTTAATGTTTGACGAGAAACTTATAGGTACTCTCACCCCACGTAGACTTTTGCACAATATCTTGTTCTCCTCTTCTGTCAAGGTGAATTTAGCCGGGGGAAGATAGGTTTTGCCATTACCTAGGTCCACGAGGAGAAGCTCTTTCCTGATATTCATATCAACCAGGTCATTACGTAACTTCAACCTATCCTTTGTTTTACTGGGTATGTCAAGTAAGAGCCCAATGGTGCTATCGAATATATTCTTCTCTAGGTGCATGACATCGATAGCATAGCGAACCTCCAAATCCTTCCGGTACAACAAGCACTTAAAGAAAATGGAGTGCTTCTTGAATGGCACGTCGGGTTCGTCCATACCCATTGTTCTCTTCTTTTGCTTTGTTCCCTTCTTCTGCACCTTTACAAAAATGACCTTGATGTTCTCCGTCACTTCAAACACCCATTTGCTCTCACGAGTAGGTGCGGCTTCATTCTCCTCGGTGTTGTCGAAATGTCTGGCCTTCATGCGGTATTTATGATTTGTCTTTAAGAACCGTCGGTGCCGCATATACACTAGCTTCTTAGATCCAGGAAGGTAGCTATACACTATTCCATCGCAGCATATAACACATCCCGTATTCCCTTTGATCTGGCCAGATAGAGAAAACATCGTGGGATAGTCGTTGATCATTACAAAAATAATAGCTCTAAGGGTGAAGTACTGCCATAAGAATTCATCCAACTCTCAAAACCCCTTGTTCCATAGATCCGCCATGTCCTCCATCAACGGTTCAAGAAACACATCTATTTCGATAACAGGTTGTTTAGGGCCTTGTATAAGGATGCACGATAAAACGTATTTTTGTTTCTGACAAAGCCATGTTGGAAGATTGTATATGGTTAGAAGAACTGGCAAAGTGCTATGTGAACTACTCAAGTCACCGAAATGGTTCATGCTGTCTGTATTTCTTGGATCCTCTGGAAATTCTGGGTGTATTACATCGAAATTTTTCTACTGTTGAGAATCGACTGGGTAACGAAGCTTCCCGTCCCTCTTGCACTTTTCATGGAGCCTTCAATGCCAATTCTTTCAGATACATTTTCTTCGTCATGATAAGACCAAGTTGTGTAGTTCTTAACAAATCCACACGTCATTAAGTGTGATTTAATTACATCTAGGCAAACCCATACTTTCTAGTTTTTGGGGTCAACACATGTACAATGGATTTCCTTGATTTTCTTCCTTATAACATGCGCCTTGGCAGCATCAATGAATTTAGAATCTCCCGAAATATATGACGTATGAAATCTTGGTATATCGTACATCCATGACCTTGCTATCTACAAATTCAATCGAACTTTTACATGCCTCCGTAAAATTCAGTTCGGATACGATACAAATTATCGTATTTGCATTGGTCCAAATAAAGAAATATCCAAACATTAAGTATATTCCATACAATTATTCAGAAATTCCATACAAAGTAATCAAGTTCAATTAATTTATCATAAATAAAAGTCCATACAATTCACCAAAAATTTCATACAAAGTAGGATAAAAAAATATCCAGATCCAAATAATCAAATCTAGATCTACAAAAAAAATATTAAGACATACTAGTGTTTCTCTCTTTTTCAAACTAGATCCAAACAAATCTAACTAACTTAATGTACACAAAAACTACCATGTCTAGCTAAACAATCATCATTGATGGATGAGTAAACACCATCGCTCTAAGATTGCATAAAACATTTAAGCCAAATTGAGCTCCAAGGTGCCAATTAAAAATTATAGATCTAGGTCATACATATATATGTGTGTGTGTGTAAAATAAGAACACTATGCATGATTGCAAAATCCACTAAATTAAAAACACAAATATAAAAGTAAACTATATAAAGAAGGTAGGAGAACAAGGATCTAACGTTAGAAACCAAAATCTACAAAAGATTTCGAGTTGAAAACCTTCCCCCCTATATTTTTGCTTTTGTAGGAGAGAGAAATCTCGAGCTCCAGTGAAGAGCCAAGGAAGAAAATGTCATATAAAGGGGTGTTTTGCTGGTGGTCCACTTAAGTGGCCGCCTGCCATGCCAGTAGCGGCTAACAGCCACTTAAGTAGACCGCTAGCGAAAAGAACCGCCATTTTCGTTGGCGGTCCATGTTACACGCCGCCGGCGTTAAAGCCAGGCAGCATGTAACGTGGCTCGCCTGTCAAAATGATGCTCTCTCACAGGCAAGCCACAATAGCAGCCGCAAGCGATAATGCTTTTTTGCTTGCGGTCGCAGCCCACCCCCGCGGTCTACTTGCCGTAGGTGGCTATTCTTTGGGCTCACCTACATTTTGAAACTGCTAACGCCATGAAAATTCAATTTTGTAGTAGTTATTTCTCTTTTTGTCTCTTTATATAAGTTGTATTTTAAGTTGAAACTTTTGAGAGTCATAGCTGACACTATTATCAAGTTTCAAAAACATTTTCAAATTTGTTTATGCCTGTTTAGTTGAATTTTAAAATCTCGATATTAATCAGCCTTAAGTGCTTTCAATCTATGTAAATAATGATAAAAAAAAATTTAAAAAAATGTTGAGAAGTAAAGTTGTAATGCATCTTTTATTCTACCAACTTCACTAAAAATATGACTTATGTAGAGAGAAAAAATAGAAATATCGTTAGGAAGTAAGGTGAACCATTTTTAATTAAGGAGTTAAATAGACTTTTTTTTTCAGCAAATGAACGTGGATGATCATCAATTAGTGCATGCCATGTCAGCTGTCTTGCTTCTCCAACAGGTATATACATCAGCTTAACACATATACTTGTCCCTGGTAGGCTACGACACTGTCCTATGGACTGATCATGGAACTGTGGTATACGTGGCCTTTTACCATGGTCTTTACTGCTAGTGCAATAGTAAAATCAATATAAACAATTTTTTCTAATTAAATGGATCGTATTTATTTCTACGATCAGCTCAACTACCGGTACTAAAATAATTTTTTACTCGTAGTAGAATTTATAAATTAACGGTTAAAATTATTTTTATTAGTGTTAATACTAATAGTAGAATACTACAAATATAGACATCTTGTGAATTTTTACTGTTACTAATTTAATTTTTTTTTTAATTTACAAAACTAATTTTCGATTTGGATCATTTGCAAAACTACCCTCTTGCCGCCCTGGGCCACGGCGGGATTTAAAAATCGCCGTGGCCCAGGGCGGCGAATGGCATCCCCGTCACCCGGGGCTAACGGCGCCGGCCGCCGTTAGCCCCGGGGAGGCCACGTGGATTTGCCGCCCTGGGGGACGGCGGCGAATGCATTCGCCGCCGTCCCCCAGGGCGGCAAATCCACTGGACCGTCCGCCTAGCAATCGGACAGTCCGAATCCTCGGATTGGACCGTCCGCACAGGGATCGGACCATCCGATTAGATATCGGACCGTCCGATCGGACCGTTCCCTCCCGATCGGACCATTATCCAGCCCAGGCCTCGGCCCCCTGGAGCCATTTGCAAATTACCAAATTTAAAAATTTTGTTGCTAATTTTTAACCCCAAAATTTTTGAAAATTTATTTGTCAAAATTAAATTCTTAAATTCTATTTATTGTGCCATTGCATTTATTGAGTCGATGTTTAAAAAAAACCAAATATCATATATTGTTCACGTCGTGAAAAGAACTTGTCAAACTGAGGGTATTCCCGGATCGCCACTCGCATTCCACTCCTCGTATGTCTGGATTGGCACTCGCAATCCACTCCTCCCCGTCTTTCGCCTACACGCTTAACAAAATTTAGTTTTAATAGTGGTTTAGGGTATGTTTTTGAAAGTTTTTTTTTATAATCCGACGATGGTGGGCGTTGGTTTGTAAAATCGCGCTGATCATTTTTTCAAGTTTATTTTTGGTAAAACTTAATTAATGATATGGTAATAGGCCGGTCCGTTTTAATGACATGATAATAGGTAGATGCAAGCCATTCGCATTGCGGCATGATGAATGCGACACCCATAGTACGAAATACAACAAGCGAGACTACATTGTTAGCAGTACAATGTATCTGAAGGATGGGATCGAGTCTACAGGAGGTGAATATGGACATGACAAATTTAAACAAGTAATGCGAGACCTATAAATAAATAAATACAACAATAGCCCCTAGGTCATACGCCTCCTCGTCCTCCTAGGCTGCGCTCGCACGTGCCCGCGCGAGTACGTCAGGCGGTCCGCCGGTACCCCACGGGTGGCTCGGACCGCCTGAGCAACAGGGGAAGCACCGGCGTCGTGCGGCTGTGTGTGCGGTGCACCTCCGAGCTGTGACGACCCGATCACGTCCTGCTCCGGAAGGAGGTCGTCCTCGGTAGAGATCCAAGCAGAGGTGCTCGGGGCAGATCCCCGCCCAGTGTCCCCCAGGTGGAGGTGAGATCCGCTGCGTGGGTCTGGTAAAGAAAATCTCGCGTTAGCCGCATAAAAAGTGCAATTAGTTATGTAGAATAGGTTCAATCCTGACGTACCTGACAATCCTCGCCCCGATCGTGGAGGCCTGCCGACCTCGGATCCTCCGGCGACGTTATACCGTTCGTACCAGAAGGACCTGCTCCCCACGACGTACTGGTCCCTGCAGAACCCGCCGCTCCTGTTGATGTCCCTTCACCATGGGGACCTCGCATATGTATCTGCATCGGTGACTGCATCGGGACGGCGACAACTCAGAGCACGGACGACCCGAGCGCATCGTGTTGCACATCCAGTCGAACGTGATCATCGATGGTCTGCTCCTGCTGCGTGAGAGGGATGCCAGCCTGTAGGCGCTGCCGCAGTAGGTCCAGCTCCGGGTGGACCTGCTAGCATCGTCCGCCTGACGGCTTCAGCAGGACATGCGGCACGCGCAACTGGTTAGTTGCGCGTGGCACCTACCATTGAAAATAGTATGAAAACCATTGACTCACCGCGCGGAAAGTAGTCCTGGTCGCGGTACGCGTCGGGTATGCGTTCGCAACCCCGCGACGTGCGCCTGTGGAGCCTCGGGAGTGTACGTCACCCGTAGTCTGGTACGGGCCTGGTACCAGGAAAGGTAACTGCTCGTACCTGGCGGCTGTGTAGGGTGCAGCTCCGTGATGACGTCCACCGTGGCTATGAGCCAGTCGTTGATGTAGTCGACGACGGTGGGTCTCCACAGCCTACCGGCGGCCTGGCGCGCCGCGATTTAACCTGCAGAGCACAACCGGTGACACAATGCATAACAATACGGAATATTCATTTCCACATATACCTATGAACGTGTTGCGGTACGCCCCTGCGTTGTTGATGGCCGAAGGTCTGTCGCTACCGAACTGCCGCATTCACACTCTGCGGGCAGTGCGGCTCGACAGGAAATGTCGAACAGCATCGGCGTCATCGTCAGCTAGTACGCCTGGTCCCTGGTTCAGAGGGACGACAGCCCGTGCGGCGCACGCGCTGCCTCGTCGGTGCTTGTACGGCTCCCAGACAAACGTCGTCGTCCGGGATCCTGTCGAACTCATGACGAAGTCTGGGTACGACTTCTTGCACCTGCACCGTGAGCGTACCGATGCTACAAAACAGGAAAAGAGTTCTCGTTAGTCAAGTAACATAAAAAAACCGAGACGGTTCTAACACCGAACATACCTCACGACGACACCACACCGTCCATCGTCGGATAGTCCTCCGGTGGGACACCCCACATACAGGCTCGCCTCGTACGGACTGTGGTCCACAATGGGGCGGCCGATCGCGAAAACCGCTCTGCCGCCCAGAGCTGTAGGAGGAGGGACAACCCGTGAAGACTGCTTCTGGCTCGGTCTTTTTTCCTGCAGCCGATCGCATAGACCCCTGTACTTGGCGGCAAGACTGCCGATCCCCAAAAACTGTATGGGGAACAGCACCGTCCTCTGGCGTCGGCTATCTCCCTCGCGTAAGGGATCAAGCCCTTGTCGACTGCGTGGCGTGCGAGTTGGTGAAACATCACCCCACCCGAACACCCACACAAACAGGTACGCCTCCAGGCTCCTCTGCCAGTGAGTACGCGTCGGCCTCCAGTGCTAGCTGATCAGACTGCGGTAAACATATAACGAAGTTGACACTGTAATTCTAGTACGGACTGAAGGACGAACATAAAACACAAGAAAGCATTCTTACCGTGTAGCTCAATACCCAAGCCTGAGGGGGCGCCGCATGCGTGTACGGGAGATGTCAGCGCAGACAGGGGAAGCCCCGAGCACGGTGAACCGGGCGAACCGCTTGTAGGATCTCTCTCGCCACGCAGAGCCCGTCAACTGGCCCCACCGCATCGCCTGCTAGAGGCCAGCCCAAGGAGAAAGACTGACGTCCTGCGCGTGGGGCCATCTCACCACATGGGAGGTGGAAGGTGTGCGTCTCCGATCTCCACCGGTCCACAAGAGCTGTGAGCAGCGACCGGTCGATACCCCACTTCTTCGTCGGGTCATTCGGCTCCACCGCGGCTGCTACCAGCCTACACAGCGGCAGAAGGCCTGCCTCCCACAACCTGACAATCAAAACAAAGCAAGTTAGTAAGTTGACATATACAGATTCACAGTACAACGTTCGTACGTACCTAGTCGTGAACCTGCCGTCCACGGGAAGTAGTCGCCTGGAAGGTCGAGGACGTAAGGTACCGAGCTCGAGGTTCTGCACCGCCGAGAGAAACGATCGGTGGGACTGATCGGTGGCGTGATCTAGCAGCTCAGGCGTCTGGTAGTCCATACCTGCAAGGAAAAAGAAGCGGAACGGATTAGCTCAATTAAACATAGTGCATTATAGTTAGAAAATTAACAGAAAATTAACACATTACAGAGAGATTACATCATCAACAAGTGGCTATACTAGACAACATAACCCGAAGGTGCACGAGGACGCCTGCGACGATGCTGCCTATCAGTGGTGCCTTCCCCAGTTGGCCGCCTTCCGTCGGCGCCTGATCCTTCCATAGGAACTTCCGCTGCACTTGGGGCCTCGGCGTCTTTCGTGCACTTCTTGTAGGTATGTCCCTCCTCTCCACACCTACTGCAACGTTGAGCGCTAACGCCGGCCTCGGATTCGTCCATATCATTGCGTATCCTCCGTGTCCGACGTCGGCCTGCCTTGTTCCTTGCCTTCGTCGGGTCAGGGATGTAATAAACTGGACTTGTGTCTTCAGTGAAAGTGCCGACGATGCCGAAACCAAAGATCTCGGTACTCCATGTATGCATGATTGCTTCCTTTTGAAGTACGGAGACACATATTGGCGTTCATCAATGCCGCACTCCCCGCAAGCGGCAATGACATGAGAACAGGGCTTGTGGTACAAGCTTGGTTTCCGGCAGGAGCACGTGCATGTCCCATCTTCCTTTAGGACACACTCTTGTATAGGCTTCCTTGCGAATATGCCACGCCTGGACCTGTCGGCACACAATATCTCAAATCTACGCTCTCGTGTGCCCTGCACTCGGACTCGGTGCTCTCTTGCCTTCTTGCATTTCTCCTCAAGGTACTGTGTCATATTGGTGCCGAACCAAAGGTTTCCATCGGCCATAGATGGGCCATTCTGTCTGCACCTGTCGTGGAAGTACGTCTGTGTTTTATGTAGGATGAACTCCACGATGGCAACAAGGGGGAGTTGCCGAACACCACGCATGACCCAGTTGTACACCTCTGCAAGGTTCGTGGTCATTATGCCGTACCTTGCTCCACCTTCATCGTACAGCAATGCCTATTTCTCCTTCGGCTCGTGCTCGATCCACTGCGAAAATTTGCTAACCGAGGAACCGGGCCTCCTTCTGAATGTACCGTCATCGGTGGGAAGTGCATCTAGAGCTTCAGGGCCGTCAACACCTCTAGCTGGGGGTCTTGCAGAACTCTCGCGTCTATATTTGGCTGTCAGCTCATCAAGTCTCCTCCACAGCTCATTGAACTTCTTATGTTGATTCTGGGCGCACAAACTTTTGAACATGGCCATCAGCTCCTTGTTTCTGAACTGCTTATAAAAGTTTGCGCCCATGTGACGCATGCACCATCTGCTCTTCACATCTTCCCACACCGGAGGGTATCCCTTGTCTGCGCAGCCGTTTCGCAGATGTATGAGACATACATCTGGCCTCATCCCCACCACCTATTCCTTAACCAGCTTCAGAAACCAGTACCAACTCTCTGTGTTCTCGCCCTCGACGAAGGCAAAGGCCACTAGCAACACTTGGTTATTCCCGTCTACTCCGATTGCCGTCAACATTTGCCCTCTGTATTTTCCAGTTAGGAACGTGCCGTCGATGCAGAGAATGGGCCTGCAATGAAGAAATGCAAACATGCACGCCTGCAGAGAGAGGAAGGCCCGCTGAAGGACGCTCTGCCCAGGACTTGCTAACGATGGGAAACTTTTGATTTCGGAGTAGCTGCTAGGATTCCTAGCACAGATGGTTTGCAGTAGACGAGGCAAATTATTGTACGAAGCTTCAAAACTACCGAATCTCATTTCAATTATCTTCTGTTTGGCCCTCCATGCCTTGGCATATGTAATGGTGTACTTGTACTTCTCCTCGATGCGGCTGATAATTGACTTGGGCTCGAACCGGAGGTTCTCCACAACAGCATAATACAGCTCTGAAGCGATGAATGCAGATGATATGTTCTTGTGGTACTTCTGAACACCCGGAAGATGGCAGTTGTGCTCCGTCACGATTGACACGGACCAACAGTCGTCATATTTCTTCCTGGATGCGTACATCCTCCATGGACATCCATCGCTTGAACTTGCACATTTCACTTCGTACACCGATCTTGTGGAACTTGATACCCAGAACTCCCTCCCAAGTGACACGGCCCACATCTTCACAGCCTCTGTCAACTGTGCTTTTTCGGCGTATCTAGCGCCTTGCACCACTTCATTCTGCCGATACTCCCATGCCACGGTGTGCCCCTCTGAGACAACGAGACCGGAGAAGTCCTCGTTGTCCCATTCTGCCGGGTGTACATCGTCCTCCGAAGAATCATCATCCTCCATATGCTCAGGTTCTGAGTCTTCAATTTTCATCTCCTGTACTAGACCTGGGTGTCTCTCCCCTTCATCTGCAAACCCCCCCGGTCCCATGTCTTCTTGGCCTCCTTTCTCTCCGGCACCCTCGTCTTCTGCCTTATTTTGCTCCCCTGTTTCATCGGGCCCTTCCACTGTACTCGGACCAGCCTGATCAATGCTGACCACGTCATGCACTACCACTAGGATGCTCGGTGCCCATCCTCGCTGCAATGCACTCTCCACAAAAAATACCCAGCTGGCCGTTGAATCTATTGGCATCAATTCCCACCAAAAACCTTCCACAGCCCAGCTAACCAGTGCGTACACCGTAATTGCATTTACTTGAGGATCTACTCCGAATCCCCTCATTAACCAATTGTAAACTCCAGGAAAACTTCTCTCAGCTGGAGCTATAATTCCCTTTTGTGCTACGTTGAACTCCGATAAATCTACCCCATATTGTCCTTGTGTGACATTTCCTTCACCGTGATATATCGCGAATACAACTCTATTTGCCATTTCTGTTCACAAAAAAGATTTTATTAATCTGTACTAATCAATATTCGTTCCATAAAAAGGCTATACGTATGAGTCAAACCATTACCGTTTCTATATTTTACAAACTGACCCAGCGGCGCTAATAAAGTTATACGCTAGGTTTATCTAACGTGTCAAAATGACGTATACCAACGATGGCCATGGCGGAGCATATTTATTTTTAAAATATCTACAATTTACTACTTCTCCGCTATGTTCTTCTAGTACGGCCAAATAAATTTAACACTAACGATGGTTATGCCAAACCGCTAATATTTTCATACTATATCAGATATTACACTACAAGTCTACTACTAATTAACATTTGTCTAAAAAATTGACTACATAACAGAGGGAGATCAAAAAAATACCTGGATTCGGCTAAAAAATCTGTGAGGGCTTCGCCGCTGTACTTCTCCTCCTTTCCCTCAGCTCTATTGGACGAACGCTGGAGGCGGAAGGGAGAAATGACGCGCGGCGACTGCAGGAAGGGATTTTATAGGGGACGGCAAAAAACCGCCTCCCCCAGGCGGCGAATGGCTATAACCCGCCCTGGGCCGAATGCAAAATTACATTCGCCGCCGTCCCCAGGGCGGCGAATCCACGTGGCCTCCCCGGGCTAACGGCGGCCGGCCCGTTAGCCCGGGTGACGGGGATGCCATTCGCCGCCCTGGGCCACGGCGGTTTTTAAATCCCGCCGTGGCCCAGGGTGGCAAGAGGGTAGTTTTGCAAATGATCCAAATCGAAAATTAGTTTTGTAAATTAAAAAAAAATTAAATTAGTAACAGTAAAAATTCGGAGGGGAAGGGGTGTGAGGCCAGGCTAGTAGAGAGAGGATGGCCGGGGCGAGGAAGAAGAAAAGGGAAAAATGTGGCCTGAAGTGAGTAGTCACATTTTTCTTTTTCTAGGGATTTTCAGGAGTGAATTCTGAGAATATTTTGAATGGATTTGAATTTGAAATTTGGAGAAATATTGATATTTGACTATATAGGATTTCATTGAATCCAAGGAATTGAACAAATGGAGACTTGAATATTTTTGAATTAAATTCGATACTTGGAAGGAATTTTGAGAGGGAGAATGTCACACCCCGATCTGGCACCACCGTACAACGGCACCAAATAGGGCGTGCTGCAGGAAACAGCGCGAACTGCTTTCCCGTGGAACCACGATACCGATACCAATCCCATGACGCAACGCTGGTATCCACGGAATTCAGATATGCATCATTGCAGTACCTTAATTAAATAAGTAACTGATTAAATAAACATATACCTTAACCTACATTGCAGCTTCGAAGCAAGTCGGAGACAGCAACGAACAACACAAAGGCGGCGGCAGCACCGGAACAATGGACTAAGTCCCAACACACAGGCAACGGCTGGGAACTAGGACAAAACCCTAATCTTCCGTTCACGGCAACTTCCAGCTTCAGCTCTCGGTGGAGAACTATATATATATAGAGCAATGGTGAGTACATACGTACTCGGCAAGCCAGGGGAACATTGGTGGTTGTTGCAGGCTTCAAAGAGATGCCTGGATATTTTGCAATCTGTTTTATTTAAATATTTTGAATCTGCTAGTGTATGCTTCTCAATAATCAGGGCGAGATAAGTCTCGTCTGATCGGAGTGAAAGATTCATCAATCTTTATTTCTTTAGTTTTCACAATCTCAAGAATTCTCATCAAACAGCTTCTCGAGCCAAAACATTTTTACAGACATCCCAAGTCCTGCTGTCCACGACAGCTAAGCCATTTCATCGGACCTCCAGCGTCCTAGATGGCACTTCCTTTCCACGTTCCCAAACACTCACACAATTTGCAAATAGGATAAAAATAAAACTATGCTAAGGAATCACCTCACATTCGCTTATGACCGTGGGCACGGCTGTTCAAACAGTTTAGACCTCTGCAGAGGGGGCACACTTTACCCACACGACGTGACTCACACTAGGCACCAACTCACACCGATCAGGCACGATCGGTGGCCTAGAGGTTTTCACGACAAGGCGTTTTCCCAGCCCTCCCAGGGTACCCCATGCCAACTGGAGGGGTCCTTGAGACCAATCACAGGGTAGGTCCACGAACATGCTATACCAGGAACCTAGGAGGCAACCCTGACGCCCTCCCGCACGATCCATAGTCCAATGGCATGCAAGGCGTCCCTAAGAGTCTAGTTACTTAGCCAAGGATTTCCCATATCACCCATGTGGTTGTACTGTTATATGCTCGGATGAAATTCCAAAGGAATCAGTCCTTAATGCGACCACACAGGCATCAAACCCACCGGATCGGCCTTGTGTCGCAAATCTCCATTTTTAAAATTTATTTTGCTTTCACAAGGCACCGACCTAGGTGTCAGGTTTTCCAAACGTTTCGTAAAATCAAGTTTTACCTAAGAAGTTTCTAAATTTTTAAGTTTAAAGGAGCAACCGTCAGTACTCGTACAATAGTGCACGAATACCAAGGCACGACAGCGGTGGTTACAAGGGAACAGGGTATTTCAATCATCAAGAAAGGATTTAATGCAGCAAAGTTGGGTTGGTCCACCGATCTGACTCACATACGGGACCGAACAGATCAATGCACGCATATCGATGCAGTTTCACAATCAAAATAATTTAAATTTCAATTATAGGCTCGATTGATCAAAGGTAACTTGTCTTGCTCTAAGTCTTCATGAGTCTTCACGAAATCGCTGCGAAATCCGCTCCGAAACGAATTTTCGACGACCGGTTACTATACGCAAACACACAAAATCTATACAGAGTCCAAGAAACAAATCCTATTTAGTGCTAATGATAGTGCCATAATATAGATCTCAATTTTAAAAAATTACTGGAGTTGGAATAGAGTCAATCGGAGTTATGAAACGAAAGTTATGAATTTCCGAAGTTTGATCGAATTTTGGAGCACTGGAAAAGGATTTATTTGATTTTCACAGGAGAAAATTTTAAGGAAATATTCCTGAATATCAAGCAGCCACTGACAGCTAGGACCCCTGTACAGTAGGCTCACTGCGTCAGAGGGGACAAAGAGAGTGGGCTAGGGTCAATGTCACTGACATGGGGCCCCATGTCAGTGAGAGAAAGAGTGGTGTGAATGGAGTAGGGCCCGCACTCGGTGGAGAGGAGAGGCTAGGGCGTGGTGCACGGTTCACCACCGGGAGACGGACCCATGTGTCAATGGCTTTTGTGCATGGACTAGGTGCACGGCGGCTTGAGTGGAGTGGGCTGGCTTCACGAGCACAGGCTCACGGTGCACCCGGGACGTGGGCTCGCAGACCAGCGACACATGGTCACGGACCAGTGTAGGTTGCGTCGGTGTGAGGGGGCTGACCCACATGTCGGTGAGAACATGGCTCGGCTCAGCGGGCGGAGGAACGAAGATGATGGCCGAAATCGATGCTCTCGGCGGCGAGGACGAACCAGCGATCGCGGCATCTCGCGGCGACGGCTGCGCCAGCAGAGAAAGGAGCAAGGCCAACTCTTGAAGCATGCTCGGATTGCGTCGCCGAGACGGGTTCGGCTGCGACGAGTCGAGGTGATGGAGAAAGAGAAGAGGGAAGAGACCGACGCCATGGCGACGTCGGAGGAGGGGCCGTACAGCGAATGTCCTGAACGTCTCGGATCTGGATGGACGGGATACGCGCTGGCGACGAGAACCCGAAGCGATGCGGTGAGAGAGTGCCATGGCACCTGTGCCCGGTTCGCCCGCGCAAAGCGGGAGAGGAAAGAAAGAGGGAAACGGCACGGTCGTCCAGGAGCAGAGGAAAGCTCACGGAGAGTTGCGAGGGATTTAACTGAGATGGCCTGACGGCGATGGCGCGGCAGCCGCAGTGGCGGTAATCAAAAAAGCGTCTTGGTCCTCTTCGAGGAGCTCACCTCCACGCTGCATGTCTGGACGGTTTCGAGGGAGCGCCGAAGAGGGAAAACATGCAAGAAACATGAGGAACCTCACCGGCAGAGGGGGATTGGCCTGCATGGAGTTTGGATTGTTAGCCGGGCGAGCCGTTGGCCGAGGCGTCTATCCGTATGCGGAGAGAGAGGCGGTGCAATGGACAACGGGATGGGTCAGCGGCGTTGCGGCGAGATAGCCCGGAGGGAGCATGGCCGATGACAGTGAGTCGCGATCCTGTGCGCCGCCGGTTGAGACCCGATCGACAAGAGGGAGAAGAAAGGGGTCTATTGCGGGGATTTATAGGCGCAGACAGCTCAGGAGGAGCCATGTTGGTTAGGCACGCTCGAGAATTCTTGTGCCCAATTATGATGGGTAGAGGAAAGATGGCGCCGAGGCGAAATTTCTCGCGAGTGATGGAATCGTCCGATCGGTATTGCGAGCAACGATAGCGAGTGTACGAGAGGGGTAAATTGAAGCGCTGGGCGGGGAGGACGACATGGAGCGTGCTGGGTGTGACGGGAGCCACTCAGCAGCTTTTGACCGTTGGCCATGGCGAGTAGGAGAGACCAAGGGAAGGGGAGAGAGCAAAAGGAGGCACGTTTGACTGCTCAGCGTCCCAGGTTGGCGGCTAGCGGCGCATCACAGCAGAACGGCGGGAGCCGGCTGCGCAGGCGCCGGGGGTGCATTTGGCCGAACGTCCTCCAAGCACGAATGGCAAACGGACGGTTCCAAGAAGAAGATGACACTGTGTTCAAGGGGATCGGATGGCTGTGCGGAAACGAGCGACACACGGCGCACATCCCGCGACTCGGCGCGGCTCACAGGCAGCGCGAGCGTAGCGAGTTGATCGAGCGGCGACGAGCCGACCGTGGGTTCGACAGTGTCCGAGATCCGACAGTGCTCAGGTGACTCACGCGCATGGTTGCTGTTATGGAGATCGGATGGCAGCGCTCGGGGCCGGACACATGGCAGCCATCCGGGCGTGCGCCTCGCGTGCACCGGCAGCTGTGGCGAGCTGCCCAAGGGGGGAAAGGGTGTTGCGGCCCCCAAGGGCACAATACACTTTCTTTATTTTCCAAGTATTTTGGAAGGCTTTTTGGAGGTTTTTGCTTTGGATTTTGAATTCAACTGTATTTTTGAACTCGCGGAAAAACATGTGAATCAAAGGAGGGGTCTAAGGTAGCAATTGTTGGTATTTTTGATAACTTGTATTTTGTCCCTTTTGATTAATTTGAGAAGACAAGGGAGGGAAGGAATTAAAAAATTCAATTTATTCCAAACCATCGGTTGTTTGCAGGGATTCCTGTGGAGGAAACAAGGAGGTAGATATTCAAGATTTAGGGACCAAGGTGGAGGGCAACATACATGTAGTACATGTCTATGTATATATATATTATATACACATGTATTTATATTCTTTAATATATATAGAACTAATATATATATATATATTATATATATATATATATGTATATATATATTATATATATAGTATATATATAGACACACACATACACATATGTATATTGGTGGAAGGATTTGGATTGAGTGCGATGCCTAAGAATATATTATTTGACTCAGATTCTTACGGATTCAAGGGAGAGAGAGACAACAAGGGAATATTTAGGGTTCCGACTCGGATCTTCGGAACGGATATTGAAGCAGAGTTTCTGGAGGGGAAGATCGGGGAACTCGTCGTTAGGGGTTTTAAAAGCGAACATGGATTCGATGATTTGAGCTCGGGATTGTTTCGGAACGGGGAAAGAAATTTGAGAGGAGGGATTATAGAGATCAAGGCGGGAAAACAAACTAAGAATCCAGGCACGACATATAACTCAACACACAAAGAAGCGAAATCACATAGGTAGTTAGCAAAAATATCGTTTAATGTCTCGCTAAAAGTGGGCGTTACAAAGAAATAAAGGAATTTGGATACTTTGGGATTGGAATTTGGAAAAAATTTTTTTTTTTTATTTTTTTTTTTTTTTTTTTTCAAAAAAAACCCCTTTTGGATTAAATGGGGGTGGGAGAGTAGTTAGGAATGTTTGTGGGAATTCAAGGAAGGTATGAAGAAGTCTTTGAACATATTCGAATTGAATGAGTTTGGAAGAATTTGGAGAGGAGAAATAAACAGAGATATTGATATATTTGGTCCTTTAAATTTCCAGTAATTTGAGGTTTCGGATCTCAATATAAACGGGATGCACAAAGGAAGGATTTTCTTATTAAATTCAAAAATGTGATATGTGAATTTCATAAAATTCTGTGAAATTTTAGTGAGAAAAGACTTGTCGGTGCATATATATTTTTGGTAATTTGAATATGGAGTCAAATTTGTATAATTTTGGGAGAGAATAAATTGGGAAAAGGTAAGGTGAGCCAATGAGGTTTACATTCAATAAATATTTGAATTATCGAATGGGTTTCTAGGTGAGTTTCAAAGAAGAGATTTCCCTGAGATAAGGTTTGAAATTATTTTGAAGGAAAGGATACCAAAGACCGAAGTTTTAATTGTATTTAGAAGGAATTTTCAAAAACCGAGCCGGCTTCTCAAAGGAGCTTGTTTATTTGAAGAATAGATGCAAAATTGTGTTGGATTTTAGGAGAGAATTTCGAAAAAGCTTTAGAGAGAATTTGGATTGGTATAATTTCGATGATCCCAGATTTTGAGAAGGCGATTTTGATTGGGGTTGTGGGTTTGAAGTGAAAGTCCTACAAGGAATGGTTGTACATAATTGAGATCTTGTTTTAAGAATCGAATTAAACTTGACGATGGAAGAATGAGGCGGAAATAACTCTAAAAGAGAGTTTGGATTTGAAATATTTGTATTTGAATCTTTATTATTATAGCATTATTGAGGATGCCAAGCAGTGCTGTTGGTTTGTGAAAATAACATAGAAAATGATCTATGCATAGGCAGTAATTAAGGACTATTTCAAACATCAAAATTCAAATACGGAGAGGATTAAGGATTATGCAAAGGACTGATTGATTAGATATTGAGCATCATAGAGTCTGTAAATGGCAGCATTAATAAAAACGCAGAACTTTTTAACTATATTTGGATTAATTAGTTTTGACGGCCTACGGAAAAACAGGAGTTAAACGGGTTCTCTAATGAGAACGCTAGAGATTACACCGGTAGTTCTCATTGTAGGTTGGCAACACTTGATGTCCTAGAGTTCTGGCCATTTAACATGAATCGTGACGAGATAGGTGCATTTTCACACGCCTAGCCCAAGTACGAAGTCAAGCTCGATGTCCAAAAGTGGTCGTCATAGGAGTCCCACGTAAACAATGTGGTTGGGTCTTTGTGATCAATTTCGTTGGTAGTATTCAACCTCCTCAACCCACTCGCTGTGGCAACCCATATACTTTACATGGTACGATACTAGTCGATTTGTCTTTCGCATGGACATAGTAAGCAACAATTAAATGGACATGCAAAACAAATTAGATCGCACATCCGGTTAACTCCGTTAACCTAATCAGCTTTCAACGGCGGAACGCGATGGCGAAATTCGGGAAAGTTATGCGTCCTGTGCCCCTTTAGACGCCAGTAGCATCCAAATCTCAAACGCACAAAAATATTTTTTAGCATACAGATTCGAAGGATCCAATTCTTTATTCAGAAACAGCGGGTCCAGCCCAGTAACAATCTCTCCTTCTTTATAAATGTAGTGACAGCTGTTTGGAAGACGAACATACGTCGACCTGCCGTGCAGAAAACCAGCTGTTTGTCACAGACACGTACGACGACACAGTTAGCTCTATCGAGAACGGAGCGATGACAGATCACATCAAGCGCTGGCGGTTGGGGGCCGCTGGATCGCTACGGGCACCCCAGGACAGATGAATACATGGCATGCGCAGCCGCAAGATCTATCTGCATCACCTACCTTATTGAACTCAGTGGGTTGTTTTGATATACATGATCAGGCATCCTCCCTCTGCTTCCTCGTAACAGAGCCCCAAAAATGCGGTGCGGACCACGATAGCTGGGGGAAACTGTTACTCCACATGCAAAAATTCTGGCTTGAACAATGATGTCAGAAAGCGGATGTACTACTGGACAAAAATATTTCGCATGGCCAATACATCGCTCAAAAATTGACAAGCTCACGGCACACCAAGATCTACGCGTCTGCTGCTCTTCGCCGCTGGTAATAAATAAGCCGTCTCAACTCTACGGTGAAATTGTAGACCTCTTAACGCTCAACCCAGCATGCACATGCCTCTCAACCCAGATCGATGGCGACTGGGTAAAAGTTACTACGTACGTGCAAATTCTGATCCGCGCGTGCATGGCGATCGAGCGGCTTTATCTATTTCACCGCGTCGTTTCCCGACCTCTGCATTGGCAAGCCGCCGGTGCGCTGGCGCCGCCGTCCACTTCTCGTCGCGGCCGCCTCGCCGCACTCCGTGCCGGCGCGATCCCTTCGTGTTCATCGACGCGAGCTCCACTCCGCTGGAAGAAGGACCGCCACGTGGTGCGTCAGCAAGGTCAGCGTCGCGGACGTGCCTGCTACGGTTAGTGCGAGCGACGCGGACAACCTAGCGGATCTCCAGAACAAAGGCTGCGCATCGCCGCCGCCCGTGTCCGCGCTCGCGGCCGGGCCACGGCTGGTGGGATCATGGCGCCGCCTTCCGAGTGCCGCAGACAATGGTACGAACGACAGGCCGTCGCCGTCGCCTTCTTCTCTGAAGTGTCGCTTCAGCCGTGATTGTTTACGACGCAAACTGGAATTGACGGTGTTTCTGGTGTATCTGGTCCCAACTTTGCAGCCCTTATCGACGCCATTTGACGCGCTGCTGGAGCCCACGGGAACAATCCCAGAGCACAGCTGCTGCGTTCCGCTCCCACCTGCGCGGCAGTCCCGCAGGGATCACCACACGTCCCAGCTACTCCCCGGCAACGGGCCGCCGCCGACTACTGCGTGCTGACGCGTGAAAGACATCGTCCGGCCACCTCTTTCAAGACTCCATCTGTCCTCTTCTCACCCGATAATCGCGGCGCGTCTGACAGATCGCCTCACCCTCGCCTCGTCCAGCCGGGACGTGGCCCCGCCGGTCCAACGATCCCGAAACACGACGCGCTCTTGACGACACTATCCTGCGCTTCCTGGTCGGAAAGGATCCATCCCGGGGGACGGCACCGCGGTGGCCGGTCGTAAGTGCGGACGACAAAGACCCGCCTTGGTTAGAGCGAGTTACCCCAGAGTTCTCGAGCTAAACGTACGCGACCCTCGAGTCGGTGTTCACGCGGAACCTTCGCCGCGCTCTCCGCTAGGCGTACGTCGATGCTGTACAGGTAGTATCTTGCGTGCGTTGCTCCACCGGAGTTCTATGCTTCCGCTCCATCAGGGCGCAGCTCAACAAGGACAGGCCTGGACGCCATGGCCGACCTCATGGACACGGCGGACGCTTGCCGCTCTGCCGTTATCCCGTCATCTTCCTCGTCAACATCTTCCTTACGACCGGAGTCACCTGGGGCGATGCCGCGGAACGTGCAGAGGATTGAGCTTCGTCGGAAGCTTTCAGGAATGCTCGGTCGACGAGGACGGCGCATGCCATGCTGGGAGCTCGCTGGTGCAGTCATGGCGCAGGCTCTTGCGACCGAGTCGGGTACGTCTGGGGTCGTCGAACGAGGTCAGCAGCGCGCTAACGGGGTCGTGAGCTGGTCGCAGATGTACTTGCCGTGCGTCCGGAGCAGTCTCCGTTGCAGTTGGCTACGCAAGAATGGAAAAGTAACAGTTTATGGAACTGCAGTTTTGCACAAGTGCTGAGTAAATTACATGAAGGAAATCCAAAATGTGGTCCCATGAGGAGTCTCCCATCTTACGATTTTACTGTACTAATTTGAATTTTTTTTAAATTTACAAAGACTAATTAAAATCGCAGTGGCGATTAATGAAAACTAAAGATCCCTTGCCTGCCTGCAGGCCACAATGGTCAGTTATTTTAAAAACCGGCTCGATGGACAAGACCCAGGGCGGGCAATGGACATACAACACCCGATCATTTCCAGAAGCTAAACAAGCGCAGCCCAAAAGCCGCCGTAAATAGCCCCGGAAGGCCACGTGGATTCGACCGCCTGGGGAAGCACGGCGTGCGATGTAATTTGCATTCGGGCATTTCGCCGCATCAAGTCCCCAGGGCAGCGTCGTTTAAATATGACCTATACGCCGCCACTAGAGAAGAGGTGCTGTTTATTGGCGCGGGCCCCTATAATACACCTTCCTGCTATCGCGCTTGTCTCAGTTTCTCCTTACCGCCTTCACAGCGTTTCGTCCTAAGTAGAGCTGAGGGAAAGGAGGAGAAGTACAGCGGCCGAAGCCTCGCCAGAGTTTTTAGCCGACATCCCAGGTAATTTTTGATCTTCCTCTGGTTATGTAGTCTAATATTTTATTAAACAAATGTAATTAGTAGTCGACTTGGTAAGTTAATATCCAATATAGTATGAAAATATTAGCGGTGGAGAGTATAAACCATCGTTAGTGTTAAATTTTATTTGGCCGATTTAGAAAAACAATAGCGGAGCTGTAGAAGGTAGTAAATAGATATTTTAAAATATATGCTCGCCAAGTTATGGCCCATCGTGGTTACGATCAGGGTTTAAGACACGTACTAAATAAAAACCTAGCGTAGGTACTTTTATTAGCGCCGCTGGGTCAGTTATAAAATATAGAAAACTAAGTAATGGTTGACTTCATACGTATTCCTTTTTAGTGAACGCCAATATTGATTAGATACATGAATAATAAATTCTTTTCTTAGTGCCAACAGAAATGGCAAATAGGAGTTGTATTTCGCTTAGATTAATAAATCACCCGGTGATAGGATAAACTCGTCAGACAAGATCAAATACATGTGTTAAGGGGGGAGAATATACGGATCCTACGTCCAGTCTATCAAAAGTGGAATTATAGGCTCCAGACATAGTAGAGAAAGAATTTTCCGTGAACAAAATGGTTAATGAGGGATTCGGAGTAGATCCTCAAGTAATGCCAGAGAATTACGGTTAGTATAACGCACTGTCGTGTAGCTGGGCTGAATGTCTAGGA
>RYFJ01002211.1:0-114522 GCA_003991445.1 Oryza meyeriana var. granulata
GTATTGTGAATTCTAACAATCGAATTCTAGACTAAAGATCTTGATTCCTGATGATAAATTGCAAGTCTTGTGAAGTTTATTCTCTGAAATTTCTGCTTAAGAATAAAAAGCTCTACATGCTTAAGACTGAAAATCTCTATAAAATAAAGAGCTAGAATCTTATTGCTTTTGGAACTATCGCTGCATACTAGAAATCTTGGATATAGATTATTTGGACAAAAAACATAGTAAATATAAAGTTGCTTTGGTGCAAGTTTCAACTTTAATATTTTGATGTGCTAGGAAACTAAAACAACAAAAAGATGTTCGATCTAAAAATTGCTCTCAACATTTTCTTTAAATGAAATGAAAAAAAAAGTTCTAGTCATGTTGAGTACATGAGGATATTGGAAAAATCATGAGAGGCTTTCTTGCCTCAAAGTGTTGCAAACAAAAATGTGTCACACACTTGGTTGATACAAAATTGTGCTAATTTGACAAAGAGTCTATAAAAAAGTTCCTTACAAAATTTTCCGATGGAAATAAGAACTAAATATGATTTTAGATCAATCAAAAGTTAAGCAATACGCAAACAGAGGAATAGGTTTTTAGCACATGCTAATTTACTAATCATGGCACGAGTATTCTTTAATTTTCTAAAAGCGGAGATTTTTTACAATGAATCAAAGAAAATATTTTTTAATCCGCTGGAATTTTTGTCGAACTTCTAAACTTTGGCAATTGCTTCTTCTTCTTCTCCTAAGTGAAAAAACATTGTGATAACAATTGCTCCATGTGGTAAGGAGGCATTTGGTTCAGTTTTGCTTTAGACTTGCAAGAAAACAGAACAACGATAGAGAACTTGAAACTGCAAGGTTGAGGTGGCAAAGGTCGAGCTTTTCGTTAAGTGGCCCGCAGACCACAAGCCTCTAGGAGGTCAACCGTGACATGGGCATTAGACTTAGGGCGGGCAACAACAGCAATCAGACCGACGGCTAATGGTGGTTAGACCAACTTCAGCCATGGTCGGATAAGTTTTCGGTAAAACCCCAAGGTAAGTTTCACGGATAAGTATATACTGATTCCTTTTATGCATATACATGTGCTTTTGGCCTACTGGCTTCTAATGGTAAACGGTGTCTCAGTGTGGATCCTAAATTCTTATTTCTAATCCAACACAAAGGCCTTCGGACATCTCTTATGCATAGTCTTTGGCGGCAACTCCCCATGTGCATTTAAACGATTGAATTTCATGCTTTAAAAACATTAATCTACTTATTTAATGGCCAAATAATATCTACTTCTTCATTAGCTTTTGCTCGCTATTATGGAGATAGAGTGTTTGAATAATAATAACAAGTTGAATATTTCATTAATGAGAACCTGGATATCGTTAGCAATTGGTTGTTTTTTCAAACCTTTAGATATTCGTTTCGATTGCCTTGTTTTTCGTCGGGAAAGTTTGGAGGTTGTTTTGAGGGAGTTAGTTTTTCGAAACATTCATGTTTAAACTATTGCATTGCTCTCCCAATTTGAAATAAAAAAAAAAAAAGGAGAGCTTCTGTTTTTATACCTCTAGTATATTCTTGTGCTGCTAGAATATGAGTGATGTCGTTTGGTCGCTAGTTTAGCTTGTGTATATTTTAATCTTTTATATGCAGCCTTGATGTTGCTTTTAAAGGAGATATGCATTGACACTTCAATTATTTTACTTAATTAAGAAATATCAAATATTACACTTAGTGCTGTTAAATGACTTATGCTCAATATATGCTGCTGAAAATTTTAGTCCTCAAAGCTCTAGAGATTTCCTCAAGTAAAAAAAAAGCTTATATGAGAGAAAAAAAAAAGAATACCAATCCTTGGAAACAGATTCACGACAAGACGTATCCGACGTGAGAAAATAATGGCCGACATCCTTGGGAAACAATTATTCACGACAATGTACCTGAAATAAT
This sequence comes from Oryza meyeriana var. granulata, assembly GCA_003991445.1. NCBI lineage: Eukaryota > Viridiplantae > Streptophyta > Magnoliopsida > Poales > Poaceae > Oryza > Oryza meyeriana. The sequence continues at coordinate 1,938 of RYFJ01002211.1, forward strand.
GAGAGATTTTCTTTATGCCCATTAAAAAGACAATTAGCAGAACTCATAAATTAAAACTTGCATGAAAAATCCTTGTAAAGGGCAAGATAATTGAAAATAGATGTTTAGTCCAGCTTGTCTATGATCCCTGTGGGGCTTTTTGTCAATCTAGGCTGGTATATTTACATTATAAATTGTTGAAATCATGAAGATATCCCCTTGCGTATGCCCGGCATGCGGACTCCCTATGCAAGATATCTTTTGGCTTGGAGGAAGTGACGAGCGTGTCTTCCTATTTGGGGTCGAGTCCGGTCCCGACTAGAGCAGTCTTGGAGGAGTCAGAAGTGTCCAGGGGGATCTTCTTCGTGTCAGAGTCCGCTAAAATTCCCAACTTTGCTGCTTTTTTCGCCGGAACTTGGTCATCCTCGACTTCAGTTGTGACGGCTTGCCGAATGCTGTTGCGTCCAACTGCCGCCTCTTGCAATTGAGCCAACTCGTAGCTCTCCTTGTCGCAGGTGAAGGCTTGTTTACAAGCTGCTGGCACATCGCTGCCAGGGAGAGATTCCGGCTGGCCCCCCAGGCATCTTGAGCACCATGTAGGTATAGTGCGGTATCGCCATAAATTTGGCGAGCGCCGGTCGTCTAAGTATCGCGTGGTACGCAGTCTCAAAGTCGGCGACCTCGAAGCAGATGTTTTTTGTGCAGAAGTTATCCCGCATGCCGAAGGTGACCAGCAAGGTTATCTACCCAAGGGGTGTTGAAGACAGGCCGGGGATTATCCCGTGAAAGGGCGCCGTACTTGGCCACAGTTCTGAACAAAGAATCTTCATCTCATCCAGAGTCTTGGTGAACAGAATGTTGTGCGCACTGCATCCATCATATGAGGACATTCTTCAGCTAATATTTTTGACGACCAAGTCCAGGACAATGTTAGGTAGCATCTCAGGGTGTGAAACTCGATCTGGATGATACTGTGCGGTGAATGTGATGGACATCTCTGACCTGCGCAAATACTGGGGGCGTCTGCTGTGGAAACCGCGTTGACGTCACGTGCCGTAAGCTTCTTCTTTCTCTTGGACTCATACGCAGACAGCCCTCCGAAGATGTGGTTGAGCTCGGCCTGGGGATCTTGAAAATCGTCGGCCGGCCTAATCTGGCTGTCTTGTGTCCTTGTCAGCGCCAGATGATTAGAAGCATGCTCGGAAGCAAACTTCTTGAGCATGAAGCAGTCCTTGGCCGCGTGTTTACCCTTGGGATGGAAGGGGCATGGCCCATTCATAACCTTCTGGTATTCATTGTTCCTTGGGGGTCACGACCGAGGGCACTCCATGTTGGCCACCTGTTTCCGACTTCCGCTTGCGGCTTTAGATTTTGTTCTGTGATGGCTCATTGTCGCCTTGGCCTTTTGGTCCTTCTGCCAAGACTCTTTCTTCTCATCAAGGCCTCTGCGACGCCTCGGCCAAGTTAGCATATTATTCTCCATATCGAAGAGGGCCCGGACAGAGGCTAGTGGCTTCCGAGTCAACTTCGCGATGAACGGGGCGTCCTTGACTCCCTTGTGGAAGGCGGAGACGACAACCTCGTCCTTGATCATCGGGATCAAATTGCGCTTCTCAGAGAACCTTTTGATGAACTCACGGAGAGACTCGTTCTTCCTCTGGTGCAGCTGATAGAGATCGTGCTCGGAAGACGGCCGCTCGTAAGTCCCCTAGAAGTTGGCTATAAAGCGTTACCCGAGTTCCCCCCAGGAGCCGATTGATCGCCTCGGGAGCCCTGTTAGCCATGTCCTCACTGAGTCAGCCAGGGCGACCGGGAGGTAGTTAGCCATGGCTTTGTGGTCACCTCCGGCAGCTCGGATCGCCAGAGTATATACGGTGAGCCAAGACTCGGGGTTAGTCCTGCTGTCGTATTTTTTGATTCCTGTAGGATTGAAGCCTGACGGCCAGTCGACGTCTTGTAGCTCCTAGGTGAAGGCTGGTACACCTTCATCTTTGTGAGGACTCTGGCTCTGACCGCGACGGTTAAACCGCTCGTGGTGGAGACCGAAACGCTCGTGCTCGTCCTCCAGTTGGCGGCGCTTGTCGTCTTCGCGTTGGCGGCGCCAAGCGCTGATGTCTTGGCGGAGATCACGTTGTAGGTGGACTCGGAGGTCTTGGTTGAACCGGCGATCGTTCTGGGGCGCCGCCGATTGTTGTTTTGTGCCGAGAGATGTCTGCTGTGAATCGCGTGCGACTAACTTGAAGCCAGCCACCAGCGTCATGGCCAATGCAACGAGACTGCCACTGGAGAGCCTAACCGGTTGGTCGGTACAAGTGTGTTGCTCGACTGCTGGTGCTACTGATAGGCAGCAGTTATAATCATCGCCTTGATCTTGGCTATTGTTGGGGTGGCCTAATGATCAGGCCCGAGCTGGAGCGTGTCCAGCAGGGTTGCAGCGGCCACGACGTTCTGTTAAGGCGTGACGAAGATTCGTGGTCGCCGACTCGAGTCTGGAGGATCTGTTGCTGAGCGGGGTTCGCCTAGCCCTGCATAGCTCGTCGTTGCAAGCCTCGCGCTCGGCCTCCTCCTGTTGCCGTAGTCGGCGTGCCTCCTCTTCTTGCTCCTCTTGTAGTCGGTGCACCTCTGGTGGAGGGGTTGAAGCCATGAAATCTCTCGACAGAAGGAAACTCGTCAGACTGTGTCCGAACTAGTGTTCAAAACCGTTGTCCGACTGGAGTCGAATCCGAGTATTGATCGGAGTAAGGACTCCGACCTCCCTAGATCCAATCTAGAGCGCTCTGAGCCATGTCCAAACTGAACGGTAGGGGATCGGGTCTGCCGCGTGGGATGTAGATCCGTGGTGCTGCCGAGTCTGCATAGGAGATTGATGATCTCTCCCCTTCCTGGCCCGACCCGAGCTGGCTCGAGGCCTAGCGCGAGTCGGACGCCAAAGGAGAGAGTTCTCCCAAGACACGGGCAGGTGGTAGATCACCGTAGCAAATCGACAAGGGTGGTATAGCGTCTTGAGGCCGACTAGCGCGAGTTGGCTGCCTCGACCGTTGGATCAGGTCTGCGTTGGCCAAGGTGAGATTGTCGATCTGGTCGCGACGAAGTGAGCTTCCGAAAGAGATTGTATCTCCAGGGGGAGAATTTGCTGCCGTCGACTCCGGTTGCTAGATCCATCGAGCTTGTAGATGTAGATCTCACCGAAGCACCTACCTGGCGCGCCAACTGTCGATGTTTTACACCAGCAATATGAATATAGGGCTACTCGTTGGATTGAAACTCGGTGAATTGCAAAGGAACACGGGGAGGTTTATACTAGTTCAGGCCCTCGATGTGAGGTAATACCCTACATCCAGTTGTGGTGTATTCCTTTGAGGATGTGTGTGTAGACACCCCGAGTATTATATCGTCCAGTGCCCAATGCAACCACCACATATTGTTGGACGAGTGGGATCCATACACGCATAATAGCCACTCGACCTCAATATGTCCATGATCACGGTTGACCCCTTCCAATATAATAACTGAAATGCCGAGAAGTGTACAAAAGAGATAATCATAAGGATAGCTTGCTAGTCCTTCCTGTCATACGCCCGTCAAACCACTCGATGGTGGCGACCAAACACGATACGTACCCCAGAGGACTCGAACCACAATAGCTATCCCCCAACCATCTCAATTATACACAACCCATACTCATGTTCAGCTAGTCCCCAAGAAAGCGACTAGCCTCACACTTTAATCGCAAGCAATTGATAAACATCACAAGTACTCTAAATATGGATAAAAGTGCAGCAGGGTTATATATATTACATAGAGGGTTCACACACCCTAATTCATCACAGAGTAGCACAGAAGATAGCAGCGGAAATATAAACATAAAGGATAAAAACCAGTGGTGCCATCCAGACCCACAAGTGAACCAACTGGGGTAGAGCTCAACTCCAACTATACATTATCCTCGCCAACCTCAGCGGGATAATAGTAGGCCACACCAACATCGTCGTTATCCTCACCTGAAAATATGCAGTGTGAGTACGAATGGTACTCAGCTAGACTTACACAATATTAATAGTACAAAGGAGTAATGCTGGTCTCTACATCAAGGAATATGGCTATGTTGATCTGGTTTTGCAAAAAGCTAAGTTCATTAAGCAAATAATACCTTGAAACTATAAGCATTTGCGAAAAATAGCAATCTGAAATTTCATGACAGCAAGTAATATATTCTAAAAAAAAGGTGAAAATGAGCACAATCCCAGGCTCTAGCATCAACAATGGGCCACCATTGCCCAAATAAACATGCTACACAAGCATACCATCTTTCATGGCTAAAACCAAGCCATATTTAATACCAAAGCCTCTCATATAAACCCATCCATCCATGACTATCCTAAGTCATGATATAACCACATAATCCCATAACCACATATCCCAAGTTTGATGCTAACATGAATGAGGAACACATCAAGCGGTCGTCCGTAACCGTGGACACGGCTATTCGAATAGTTCTTACTCTGATCAGAGGTGTACATCTTTACCCACACGATGTGATAGAAGCCAAATGGCTACACTCTAGTTTGATCTGTACCCGTCGGTACCAACACTCTACACATTGAGTGCAGACTAGAGGTCACAACAAAACCTTTCCCACGCTTAGCTCCAACCACCTAAACCACGTCTGGGCCCCCAACGACTTAGCCACACACACACAGGTGACTAAGGCAGGCTCACCGTCGTGGGAGGCACCTCTAGCCAAAACCAAGCGCGCTCGAGGCCCTCCAAAGGAAAAACTATCCTCACGACTGACGGACGGGCGTAGATGGCCACAGCCTCCCGTGCTACTAAGTTAAGCTGTCCCACTCCCGGCGTGTGGAAGTACGTAGGGTGCTTGAATAGACGTCAACATGTTCGGTCCTTAACGACCCAGACGGAGCTACGTGCATCGGGGAAACACCATCCCGTCATCGCCCTATCATCCGTCCAAGTCAAATATATTCTCAATTATAAATCAGAAGTTATTCTTTTCAGATTTTAACCCATCCATTCGTATTAAACTAGTTTTGAACCGAGAGCTCCATCTATTAGATTTTTCTAAGTCTAGAATTAAGCATGGCTAAGCATTCGATAAAATAAAAGTATCCCAAAGTCCTTAACCAGGGGTGACAAGGTAAAAACATGGAATCAACAACCAAGGATTGGAAATGCATACAATTCGACAATATTGACTCTACCCGTTTTCCCACTTTAAAAGGACTGAAACATGCATATAGATATTGTTTTTGCAAACAAATCAATTTATTGAAGATATAGGATCAATATGCTTAGATGATTGCCTTGCTGCTGTGATGGTTCACACTCAACCTCAGGTTCTTGCTCCACATACTCCGAATTGTCAGAATCTACCAATAAAAAAAATATGCAAAAGAATCAATTAAATATGTCTATGCAAAATGATCCATTAATTCTAAGATAAATACAGTAGGTAGGCCACATCTTAAAGTGAATTTTAGTGAAAGAATCATTTCAAAATCTTTTACGGTTTAGGAGTTACAAAAATAACAAGATAGGAGGGTTGAGAATGGCAGTTTAGTAATTATTTATATTGTAACCTTAAGTTATTATATTTGATTGACATTTCTGATAAGATTTCAAGAAGGCATGCATTTTTATATTAAAGAGCATAACCTACTGGTTCCAACAAAATTTGGTTTACTGAAATTTGCTTTAAAAAGATTTAGATATGAATTTCTCAAGTTTGTCAAAAAGAAGGGTTAGGAATTACTTAGGCCTATTTTGGGAGGTAGTTTTGTCAAAAACAATTGATCCACAGCAAAGGTTACAATTTTCTGAGTTAAACAAAAGTGGTTTCATATTTTTAGCAGTTAGGATGAATCTTCTAAAAATTTACAAAGTTCTTCGGCACAAAATAAGTTATTTTTGCTTCACATTATTTTATAGACATTTTCTGTACATAAGTGTCCTTTTTTATTTCACAGTATTAAAGTTCACAAATTTATAGAACTAACAAAATTAGTTTCACTCAAAAAGGAGTTAAAATGAAATAGTTATGGATTTTCAAAGTTTGATTAGTTTTCTGTTCGAAAATAATTCAGTTTATCTTTTCTTTTCTTATTCCTCCCCAGCCCGGGCCCACCTGTCAGTGTTTCAAAACAGAGGAGGCACGGGGCTGGCTTGCCGCTGGCTCTGCTCGCCGGCGCCGGCGGCGAACGGCGGCTCGGTTGAAGTTGCGGCCAAAAGAGAAACAGAAGAGGACTCCCTTGCGCACCTAATGGTGGCAGTGGCACGCCCGGAGGTGAACTGTAGCTCGCCGGTGATGAGGATAATCGTCGGCTGGGCTCGGGTTGCACATGCATGCAAGCAAGCGGCTAGAAACCTTCGAAAAGGAAGCACGAAGGACTACGCTGAGACTCCCAGGAAGCTTACCGTGGCTCTAGACAAGGTAGACGGGATCCCACGAGCTCTGGCGGCTGCAAGCGGTGGCAATGGCGATGGCCAAGCTTCGGCTTCACCGTGGTTGACTCGATTTGCTGCACGCGCGGAGGAGACAACACATGCAGGAGGTTAAGTATCACCCTAGGATGCTACCAGTGCAAGGAATCGACGAACGGCTCACTGGTTGAGGAGGAATGGCTGTGGCGGAGCTCGGCCGGAGACGAGGAAGACGACAGCCGATCTTCGTGCTCGGTTGATGACTCTTGCGATTTCTTGGGGCGTTCTGTTCCTAGGGTTAGGGCGATGTTAATGGCGCAGTGGCTTGGCCTACGGCATCCTGGATCAGCTGGAACGGCGACGGTGTCACGGCGGCAGTTCTGCAGAGTAGAGACAAAGCACGGCGGCGGCACGGCGACTTCGGCCAGCGATCCTAAGGCTGCCGAGTACAAAAATGGAACGATTAGAGGGTGTACAGCATGTTCTGGCAGAGGGAAGAGGATGGAGCTCACCGGAGCTAGCTCGGGCTCAACTGAACACCTTCGACAGAGGAAAAGATGAGCTTGCCGGTGGTGATCTTTGAGGATTTTCTTGGTTTTCTCGGTGGGAACGTGGAGAGGAAGAAGAGGAGAGATGGCTGGCGAAATTTGAGGCGAAATGGCCGAGGTCTCCAAGCTAAGCTGTCAGGGTGCTCTGTAAACTGTGAGAGAGAGGAAGAAGGAGGAGGTGCTGACACATTGGTTCATGCAAGTGCTGAGTTGCTTCAGTTCCATAGTGTCCTTGGTGGGTCCCACATGTAAGAGAATATTGTTTCACATATTTTTGGTTAGGCTTAGGCTATGACTAGTGGGTCCTAGAAGTGAAATCCTAGGAAGGGGAGAGGAGTATGGGTAGAAGTTGGGTGAAACACACTGTCCCAAGACTTCCAGAGGCTTACAGGTGGGCCAGGGTCTTGTGGGTCCCACTTGGAAGTGAAACAGAAAGGAGAATTCTCTAGAGACTAAGTCTGGAAAAGTGTGCTAGATAGCTGTCTTGCATCTGTGATCTCAGCAGGTTACCAAGGGGTATAATTTATGGAAAAATTATTGGAGGTAGGGGAGGATGTGTTTAACCTGCTGACCAATTTTCATGGTTACAAGTGGTCTGGTTTATCTTTGGTGAAAATGCAAAGTAGGGGTAATGATCCAGTTTTTCTGCAGTATAATTTATGTCCCTAGGGCTTTGCTCTTATTATTTTATGTGATTTATTTGGGAATTAAATTGAGCCAAAATTACTGATGGTAGGGTTCTTGTTGACACACCTGTTGGTAGAATTTCACTGACTAATTAATCTTCATTTTTATTTGGTGAATTTTAGAAATAAACCAATTTATTTTAGCTAGCTTCCTAGTTTTGCTGATTTTAGGGATTTTATTGAAGTACTTATTGAAGTAATAAAATCATTTAAAATTTACAGTGGATTAATTATGTGGGATAGTGTTTACAGGAATTTTTCCATGATTTTATGTTTGACCAATCATTTTTAGAAATTCCTTAGGCTATACAAATGCATATGCATCCTATTATGAAAGTGCACTTGAAGATCCAAAAACAATTCAAAAGAAAGCCTGCACATGAATTGGTACTTAATTTATTTATCTCTATATTTTTATGTCAAACTTTTATCTATACATATTTAGTCATATTACATTTTCTGTTTCTTGTAAATTAACTCCTGAAATCTTTATGCACCAACCCTAAGGTATTTTAATTTGGTCAAAACCTCTTATACCCATTTGGATGAATTACTTCCATTCCCATTTGACCTACAAAGGTTTTAGAAGTTTGATTTATGGATTCCAGAGCTGTGCTTTATATTCTTTTATTATTGTATATTGTGACCTAGGGTAAGTCTTTAAATAAATTAAAAATTTTAACTATAAAAGTTTTAGCGTTTCCCCCTTTTTAAGATTTACTTTAGTAAATCTACCTCTCATTTTACTCCTTTGTATAGAAAGTATAAGATTTTACTTTCGAGGGCTTTTTATTAGCTTATTTTGGTTAAAATTTCGAAATTCGAAATTTTGGTATGTTACAGTGTGTTTGCTTCTATGAGCTTATGCCCTCGGGGGCACCGTGCCTCCCCTTATATACTGAGGGACAGGGGTACAAGGTAAGAGTCCCAGCCGGATTACAGCCAAGGGATCCCCTCTTAGAGATATAACCTACCTGACTAGGACTGTATATTCCTTATCGTACAAGGCAAAGTCTGTCGGGTTCTATCATATCTCTAATTACAAGGCTGGGCCCATCCTCTGTCCGAGTGGCCCATATACTTGTCATGAGGTAACCAGGGCCCATGGCCTCCACAAGCACTGAGGGAACAAAGAAATCTGATGTATGCTGCAATTACTGCGTCTAAGGGAGTGCAGGTACAGAGTGAATCTTGCCATGTTGAGTGCTTGACAGTTTCCATTGATCTAGTATTCTGCCTTCTGACTCTGACTACCCCTGGTTTGTGCTGAGCAAAAGATCGATGATCTCTCGGAAAAGATGAACAAAGTCCTAACCGAGCTCGCTCCCTAGCTACAACAACTGTGCTAGCTCCAGGTAGCCCAGGACGACCTGGAGAGAACCAACCAAGAGAGGGAGACATGGCTGAGAGGGTCGGTAGACAAGCTCAGGGATGAAAACTGGGCCCAAGCTGAAAAGATCAGAAGTAAGTCTTCTGTGTTGTCCTCCCGAGTGTATCCCAAGTAGATTTCTCTAGCTTTATTGATTTCCGACTGCCTTGTTAATTGTTGACTGCAGCCTTGAGTTCTTGACCGTTTTGCATTGCAACCCTTGAAGCCGAGCTAAAAGCCCAGACAAAGGAGAGGGAAAAACAGGACAAAAAGCTGAAAGAGGAGGAAAAGGCCAAAGCCAAGGTGGAAGCCGACTATACCAGTAAGTCTCCTGCTTTACCATGACCTTGGCCTGACTGCTTGTTGCTCCGACTACTTGTCTTGGTTAACCAATATCTTTGTCAATGCATCCGAACAGCTTCGAAAGCCAACGCCCAGATTCAGTTTGGCGCCTTCGTGGAAGAAATTAAGATGATCAAGGAATCACGGGAAGTCCTTGTTTAATCCGTGAAGGGGCTCCTAGACATCATGCAGCCTCATTATCCTAGGACCAGCTCCAGCACTGTCACCCAAGTGCACGAACGCCTTGGTGAAGCCTCGAGTATCTTAAAGAAGTACTCAGATGAGTGTGTAGCTGTCGGCATCGCCCAAGCTCTCGCAATGACCAAATCAATCTACCCTAGGGTAGACATCGAGGCCATTGGTGAGGGTTTTGCTGAGGGGACAACTCCTGAAGAGACACAGGAGCTAATCAGCAGGTAAGGCCAACCGTGGAGGCAATAAACAGAGACCTGGGCATGTAAAAACAAAATAATTATGCAGTAGGTGTCCACTGATGAAAATATATGACTTTTATAAAGACTTTTGTAAAATGCTGCCGAGTACTCGCTTATTTTTGAGTCATCATTAGCTTTACCCGACTACGTAGTCTATGCCGAGTAGATCAAGACAAACTTTAGGAAAAAACGTTCACCTCTGAGAGCTGTACTGGGCAGACTAAGCATAATCGTTGTAGAACTTCGTGATTTAGATAAAACAAGCTCGGATTTTATTAACAAGGCACATAATACATGCAGCCCCCAACTCACTACTCGGTTGGAGCAAGGGATGTAGTGAGTCAGAGTAAAGAACTTTATTCATGTATAAAAATATAATACAAAACTTAGGTATAGAAAGGACGTAGCTGTTCTATATTCCATGAGTTGTTGACTAGGGCACCGTCTTCTGTCTTTAGTCAGTAGGCGCCCGGACATGTTACCTCAGCGATAATGAACGGCCCTTCCCATAAAGGGGATAGTTTATGCCTATCTTTGGTGGTTTGTATTTTTCTCAGGACGAGATCTCCCACCAAAAAGGTGTGGCCACGAACATTTCTACTATGATAACGACGTAGGCCTTGAAGATACCTTGCCGACTAAATAGTTGCAATGTCCCTTGCTTCCTCCAACTGATCGAGTCCGATCATTTGGTCTTTGTTTGATTTGACTTCTGAGTGGGCCCGAACTCGTGGAGAGCCAAACTCCAACTCAGTTGGTAACTTAGCCTCAACACCATAGACCAGGAAGAAAGGGGATTGCCCTGTTGCCTGACTAACCAACCGTGGTTCTTAGAGACCAGAGAACAGATGGGAGTTCTTGTACCCACCACCCTGCATATGGTTATAGTCGATCGAATGCCCTAGCCTTGATACCTTGTAAGACTGTGCCATTAGCACGCTCAACCTGCCCATTACTTCACAGGTATGCCACAGAAGCATAACAAATCTTGATGCCGAAGTCGTCACAGAAATCTTGAAAAACGCTGTTAGTGAACTGAGTGTCCTTGTCCGTTATGATACGGTTGGGAACTCCAAATCAGTACAAAATACTCATGATGAAGTCCTTTGCTCGTGCCGCTGTTATGGTGGCAACAAGTTTTGCCTCAATCCACTTTATGAATTTGTCCACTGCGACGAACAAGTGTGTGAACCCTCCTAGCGTTTTTTTTAACGGCCCGACCATGTCAAACACCCAAACTGCAAAGGGCCAAGAAATTGGAATTGTTTGAAGTTCTTGAGCTGGAAGATGTGTTTGCTTTGCAAAGAATTGGCATCCCTCGTATGTGCGAACTATGTCTTTGGCGTCTGTTACCGCAATCGGCCAGAAAAAACCCTGCCTATAAGCCTTTCCGACTAACGTCCTAGATGCAGCATGGTTGCCATAGATTCCCGAGTGGATCGACTGCATAATTTGCTTGCCCTCCTCAGATGTGATGCAGTGCATGAGGACTCCAGATGCGCTTCGACGGTAAAGGTCTTATCCGACTACAAGGAAACATTTGCTTCGACGTTTGATTCGTTCGGCTTCACTGCGATCTTCTGGGAATTCGTCGTCCAAGAGGAATTTGAAAATTGGAGTCTGCCAGTATTGAGATATGATTAGCACTTTATTTGTTGCTGGGGTAGGTTCAGCCCCTGACTGTTCAAGCACTAGTTTCTTCTTGACTGATGGCTCCAATAGTTGTTCAACAAAAATCCCAGTCGGGACCACTTCTCATTTGGATCCCATGTTGGCTTCGTTGTATTGTTGTAATACATGAGTTATCTCTAGCCCGTCGAACTTGTTTTCTAGCTTTCGTACCTCCTGACAATACACCACCATATTGTCATCGAGACATGTCTTGTCTTTCATGACTTGGTTAACCACGAGTTGAGAATCCCCGCGTAGGACTATTCGGTGGATGCCGAGTAATATGTCAATGCATAGCCCGTGGATGAGTGCCTTATACTCGGCAACATTGTGGGAAGCCGAAAAGTGAATCTGGAGAACGTACTTCAATTTTTGTCCAGTGGGTGACGTCAGCACGACGCCAGCCCCTGCATCGCCGATCCGTAGAGAACCATCGAAGTACATCGTCCAGTACTCTAGCTGGTCCGTTTTTGTAGCCGTCTGGACTTCTATCCACTTGGCCACGAAGTCAGCTAGAACTTGAGACTTGATTGCTATCCGAGGTTGAAAGATGATGTCAAACACCATCAACTCAAGCGCCCATTTAGCGATTCTGCCAATGGCCTCACGATTGTGTAGGACATCCCCGAGTGGGTACGATGTGATAACAGTTACTTGATGTGACTAAAAATAGTGCACCACTTCCGAATAGTGATGAGTAGGCCGTACAACAACTTTTGGACTTGAGGATATCTTATCTTGGAGTCGGCTAGGATCTCGCTGATGAAGTAGCCTTGCCTTTGTATTTTCTGTATATGTCCTAGCTCTGCTCGCCCGACTACCAGCACCATGCTGACTACCTGAGTGGTTGCTGCCAGGTACAACATTAGTGGCTCCTAGTCATGGGTGATGCCAACGCTGGTGGTGATGTGAGAAATTTTTTGAAGTCTTCGAAGGCTTGCTAGGCTTTAGGTGTCCATTGAAAATTGTCCGCTTTCTTCAATAGTTTGAAAAAGGGCATGCCCCGTTCACCAAGTTGGGAGATGAATCGGCTGAGTGCCGCCATGTAGCTTGTCAGCTTTTAGACGTCCTTCTGGCTAGTTGGGGGTGCCATGTTCATGATTGTGTTGATTTTTTCTAGATTGGCCTCGATGCCTCGATGTGATACGATGAAGCCGAGTAGCTTTCCGGACGGTACTCCGAAGGCACACTTCTCTGGATTCAACTTCATCTTGAATCTCCAAAGGTTTTGGAAAGTTTCCTCCAAGTCGGTGATGAGGTCTTCCTTGGATTTTGTATTGATCACCACGTCATCGCATACGCCTCCACATTATGCCCGAGTTGAGTGTGTAAACACCGCTGGATTGCTCATTGATACGTTGCTCCAGCGTTTTTCAATCCAAATGGCATAGTTACATAGCAGTATGCTCCAAACGGCATGATGAAAGAAGTCTTCAGGCAGTCTTCCTCCTTCAGGCTGATTTCGTGATATCCCGAGTAACAGTCGAGAAAGCTGAGTCGCTCGCATCCCGCAGTTGAATCAACCACCTGATCTATTCTGGGTAGACCAAATGGATCTTTGGGGCATGCCTTGTTTAAGTCGGTGTAGTTGACGTACATGCGCCATTTACCATTCTTCTTTCGGACCAAGACTGGGTTTGCTAGCCAATCCAGGTGATAGAGCTCTTTGATAAACCCGGCTGCATGGAGCTTGGTTATCTCCAACCGAATAGTATCTTTGCGGTCTTGTGCGAAGTGCCGTAGTCGTTGTTTGACTGGTTTGGCATCCGGCTTGACGTTGAGGGAATGCTTGATCACCTCCCTTGGTACACCAGGCATGTCGGAAGGTTTCCAAACAAATATGTCCCTATGCGCCTGGAGGAAGGTGACGAGCTCATCTTCCTATTTGGGGTCAAGTCTAGTCCCGACAAGCGCAGTTTTGGAGTGGTAGGAAGGGTCTAGGGGGATCTTTTTTGTTTTCGAGTCCCCTGAAATTCTTGACTTGGCTACTTTTTTTGTTGGAACTTGATCGTCCTCGCTTGCTGTTGTAATGGCGAGTTGGATGTTGTGGCGCCCGACTACCGCTTCTTGAGATTGGACCAGCTCACAGCTCTCCTTGTCATAGGTGAAGGCTTGCTTGATATTGCTGCAGAGGGAAAGCAATGCAGCTAGTCTCGGCCACAAAGTCGGCTAGAGCTTGTGATTTAATTGCTGTCCTTGGCTGAAAGGTGATATCAAACGCCATCAACTCGAGTGCCCATTTAGCGATTCGGCCAGTGGCCTCGCGGCTATGAAGGACATCCCCGAGTGGAAACGATGTGACCACCGTGACTTGATGTGCTTGGAAATAATGCACTAGCTTCTGGACTGTGATGAGTAGGCCGTATAACAGCTTCTGGACCTACGGATATCTCGTCTTCGAGTCGGCAAGCACCTCGCTGACAAAGTAAACTGGCCGTTGTATTTTCTGGATATGACCCTGTTCAGATCGCTCGACCACCAGCATCGTGCTGACTACCTGAGTGGTTGCTGCCAGATATAGCATCAGCAGTTCTTGGGGCATGGGTGACGCCAACACGGGGGGTGATCTGAGAAATTTCTTGAAGTCTTCGAAGGCTTGCTGGGCTTCAGGAGTCCACTAGAAGTCGTCGGCTTTCTTCAATAGCTTGAAAAAGGGCATACCCCGTTCGCCTAGTCGGGAAATAAACCGGCTGAGTGCCGCCATGCAACCTGTCAGCTTCTGGACGTCCTTCTAGTTAGTCGGGGGAGCCATGTTCATTATTGCGTTGACTTTCTCCGGGTTAGCCTCGATGCCGCGATGTGAGACGATGAAGCCGAGTAACTTTCTGGATGGCACACCGAAGGCGCACATTTTCGGGTTCAACTTCATCTTGAATCTTCGAAGATTTTGGAAGGTTTCTTCCAGGTCAGCGATGAGGTCTTCTTTGGACTTGGTCTTGATCACCACATCATCGACGTAGGCTTCCACGTTGCGCCCGATCTGAGTGTGCAGACACCGCTAAATGGCCCGTTGATAGGTTGCTCCAGCATTTTTCAAACCGAACGGCATTATGATGTAGCAGTATGCTCCAAACGGTGTGATGAAAATTGTCTTTAAGCAGTCCTCCTCCCTCAGGCCGATTTGATGGTATCTCAAGTAGCAGTCGAGAAAGCTGAGTAGGTCGCACCCGGCCGTGGAATCTACCACCTGATCTATCCTGGGAAGACCAAATGAGTCCTTGGGGCACGCCTTGTTGAGATCGGTGTAGTCGACGCACATGCACCATTTACCCTTTTTCTTCCGAACCAGAACTGGGTTTGCCAGCCAATCCGGGTGATAGACCTCCTTGATGAACCCGGCTGCGAGGAGCTTGGTGATCTCCTCCCGAATAGCATCCTTGCGGTCTTGAGCGAAGCGCCGCAACCGTTGCTTGACTAGCTTGGCGTCTGTCTTCACGTTGAGGGCATGCTCGATCACCTCCCTTGGTGAATATGTCGGACGGCATGTCGGACGGTTTCCACGCGAATATGTCCTTGTTGGCTTGGAGGAAGGTGACGAGCGCGTCTTCCTATTTGGGGTCGAGTCTGGTCCCGACTAGGGTAGTCTTGGAGGGGTCGGAAGGGTCCAGGGGGATCTTCTTCGTGTCAGAGTCCGCTGAAATTCACGACTTCGCCGCCTTTTTTGCCGGAACTTGATCTTGCTCGACTTCAGTTGTGGCGGCTTGCTGGATGCTGTTGCGCCTAGCTGCCACCTCTTGTGATTGAGCCAATTCACAGCACTCCTTATCGCAGGTGAAAGCTTGCTTAACATCGCCGCGGAGGGAGAGGACTCCTGCTGGCCCAGGCATCTTGAGCACCATATATGTATAGTGCGGTATCGCCATAAATTTGGCGAGTGCCGGTCGTCCAAGTATCGCGTGGTACGTGGTCTCGAAGTCGGCGACCTTGAAGTAGACATTTTCCGTGTGGAAGTTATCCCGCATGCCAAAGGTTACTGGCAATGTGATCTGCCCGAGTGGAGTTGATGACAAGCCGGGAATTATCCCTTGGAAGGGCGTAGTGCTGGGCCGTAATTCTGAACGAGGAATCATCATCTCGTCCAAAGTCTTGGCGAATAAGATGTTGAGAGCGCTGCCTCCGTCGATGAGGGTTTTCTTCAGCCTGATATTTCTAACGACCGGGTCCAGGATGAGTGGATAGTGTCCTAGGTGCAAAACCCGATCTGGGTGATCTGCGCGGTTGAAGGTAATGGCCATCTCTGACCAGCGCAGGTACTGGGGGATGTCCGTCGTAGAGACCGTGTTGATGTCGCGCGCTGATAGCTTCTATTTGCGCTTGGACTCGTACACGGACGGCCCTCTGAAGATATGGTTGAGCTCGGCCTGAGGATCTTGGAAATCGTCGGCCAGACCCTGATCTGGCTTGTCTTTGTCCTTGTCGGCGCCAGATGATGAAGCCTGCTCGGAGGCAAACTTCTTAAGCATGTAGCAATCTTTGGCCGCGTGCTTGCCCTTGGGGTGGAAGGTGTAGGGTTATACGGAAACTACGCTAGCCAGAAAAGTTTCTCCCCAACTTCGTCGGGTTTGCCGAAATTAGATTTCCAAAAAAAGGCCGGGAAGATGGTGTTTTCGGCGGTTTAAGTTTAGACGTCGGTATCGGTTAACTCTATTTTGCAGGATTTCATGACTGGTATAGCCCTTATGTGTATGTGATGCATGTATGTAATTGATTCATGGCTTGCATGTCGTGAGTATGACAATATGGCTGGAGCCACATAGATATTGTCAATTTGATGTAATGGCCTGCGTGCCAAACTGTGGTGATCCTATCCGCGACTATGTAATTTTACTTAACTGCCTTGCGGTAGTGATAGCTAGTCTTGGTGGATTCATCACTGAAGGATGGCATATATTGATCATGGAGATGGAGATCATCATGATGAACAGATTGATGGAGATGGAGATCCCCAAAGGAACAATGGGCTATACCAAGTCATATCTGTGTTAATGCCATTCTTACTATGTTCTACTTTCATATGCGATGATGTTTTGTCTACATGCGCGCGGTAGTGAAGTAGAACGATCCCTCAGCAATATTCAAGTTAAATGCTCCCCAAACCTAGCACTGTCATGTGTCTTGGACAATCGGTGGTAGGTCTATGAAATTAGGGTGCCACTGATTTTCCTTGACTAGGCAGGTTTGTATCGGATACTTACTGCAAAAGGGTTTGGTTACTTGAACAAGGTCATCCCAACGGTTAGGGACCTTGGAGCATAGGAGTTGGGCTTCACAGCATAGAGATGCTGCCCAACAACAAGAGTCATATGAGATATGATTAGTAAAGAGTTGCTTACCGATCTACCATGTCTTCTAGCGGTGATGCTAAAGCTCACTAGTAGACTTGTTAGTTGTGGGTCTTGAATCACTAAGTTTCAATAGAGGGATATTGATTTTAGTGGGAGTAGATTCTATTAAGAGTTTAATATTATTTACTCTGTCATGGATACATTGTCTTAGTATTTTGCATTACTACCAGTCATTTACTTTGCGTTCAATTCTTGAGAAAGACAAGTTGAATGGAACAAACTATGCGGATTGGATCCGCAACCTGAGAATTGTTCTCAGGGCTGAGAAAAAGGAAGAAATTCTACTCTCTATGTGAGACATAGTTATAAAGGTGGTTTTCGGGTTTGTCGAGTAGCGTTTCCCGACAGCATGTTTTGGAGTAGCATGTTTCCCGACAAACCCGAAAACCACCTTTATAACTACCCTGTTACGGAGTAGCGTTTGATAGTCCCTGAGTAGGTCGTTTCACATCTTGAATACATACAACAATCTCAGGTCTAAGGACATAACGTACATGATGTGAATAGAGATAATTACAATTTCTCGTGTTGGGTCAGTCCAGCTCCATGTCACACACGTGCCCACATTATTAGTTTGACATCTCCATGTCTATGACTTGTGAAACATAGTCATCAACTAATACATGTGCTGATCTAATATTCATGTGTATCCTCACACAAACTCCGATCAGGGACAACTTTAGAATAACCATACAAGTAAAAGGGTTTCACAAACAATTCACATAATTGCCAATCGATACAAGTTGTCTTTAATGGATATTCAATGAACTCATAATATATCATGGATACAATCACAATATCATCATCTCTATGATTACCTCTAGGGCATATTCCCAACAGAAGGGGCATGGCCCACTCATGACCTTCTGGTAGTCGTTATTCCATTGGGGCCACGACCAAGTGCGCTCCATTTTGGCCATCTCGTTGTCCAACTTCCGCTTGTGGCTGCCAGATTTGTTTTGAGATGGCTCGTTGTCGGCTTTCGCCTTCTGGTCTTTCTGTCAGGACTCCTTCTTCTCGTCGAGGGCCTCTGCGACCGCTCCAGCCGAGTCGGCGTATTTGTTGGCCATGTCAAAAAGAGCCCAGACAAAGGGTGGCAGCTTCCGAGTGAACTTCGTGATGAACGGGGCGTCCTTTACTCCAGAAATCGAGGCTTCCGAATGAAATAATGTCTCCAGGAGAGAACTTGTCGCCGTCGATCTTGGTTGCTGGATCCATCGAGCTTGTAGATGTGAAACTCGCCGGAGCCCCTACCTGGCGCACCAATTGTCGATGTTTTACACCGGCAATATAACGATAGGGCTACTCGGCAAGGGGAAACTCGGTGGATTGCAGAGGAACACAAAGGAGATTTTATACTGGTTCAGGCCCTCGATGTGAGGTAAAACCCTACGTCCAGTTGTGGTGTTATTCCTTTGAGGTATTTGTCGATTGATGATCTGGTGATCTCATGCCCCTTGAGGGGCGCCCTGCCTCCCCTTATATACTGGGGGACAGGGGTACATGATAAGGATCCCAGCCGAATACGACGAAGGGATTTCCTTCTTAGAGATAGAAACTTATCCGACTAAGACTGTATTTCCTTATCATACAAGGCAAAGCCTGCCGGGTGCTATCTTATCTCTAATTACATGATTCGGCCCATCCTCTACCCGAGTGGCCCATATGTTTGTGGTGAGGTACCCAGAGCCCATGGCCTCCACAACAATCCACACACATGTGCCATGACCCATCTTTCTTAGGCACCAAAATAACAGGAACAGCACAAGGACTAAGACTCTCACGTACATACCCTTTTTCAAGCAAGTCTTGCACTTGATGCTGAATTTCCTTAGTCTCTTCGGGATTGGTCTTGTACGGCGCACGGTTTGGCAACACAGCTTCCGAAATCAAATTAATTTGATGCTCAATTCCTCTCATAGGTGGCAGCCCCGGGGGTTTTTCACTTGGAAATACATCAACAAACTCCTGCAAAAGGTTAGCAATTGCACGTGGCAAAGATGGACGCAAATCCTCAAGTGTAAAGAAAGTATCTTTGCAAATCAAAGCATAGCAAATAGACTCATGTGCAATTAACTCAGAAATTTCAGATTTAGTAGCTAACATGGAAGCACCTTTCAACCTAAGTGTATCATTCCTAGCATGTGGGTCCTTTTTCTCCCTCTTTGGCGGAAAAAACTTTAGCTACTTGCTGATTTTCAGACTTAGATTCATTTAATCTCCTCTCATTTTCAGCACAGGCTACATCATCATTCAGAATTTCTGCAGGAGTCATTGGTAGTAACTCCATCTTCTTATCATTGTGTGTGAAGGTGTAAGTGTTAGTTCTATCACGGTGTAACACATCTCTATCATATTCCCAAGGCCTACCCAATAGCAAAGAACATGCTTGCATAGGCACAACATCAAAATTTGCACTATCATGGTAATTTCCAACGGAAAATTGCACCCTCACAACTTTGCTTACCTTTAACTTACCACAAGAGTTGAACCATTGGATGTAGTAAGGCCGTGGATGTGGTTGTGTAGGCAAACCAAGCTTCTCAACCAAATTAGAACTAGCAAGATTGCTACAGCTCTCACTATCAATGACAACACGACATGCCTTATTATTGACCACAAACCTAGATTGGAACAAGTTATGACGCTGATTTTGCTCCGCCTTCTCCATTTGAGCACTTAGCACCCGTTGTTCTACAACGCTCAAGTACTTGCTTGTATCAGCAGCACCTATTTGCTCCACACCATCATCGCTGTGGCTTCATCTCCTATTTGGTTAGTGGCATCTACTAATTATTCTTCAACATCACTGGCACTAGTGTAGCCACCAACATCTGTAGCAATGAGCACTCTTTGGTTCGGGCCATCACGCTCCACATGCCCCATCCCTTTGCACTTGAAGCATTGGATATCTCTTATTCGCCCCGTGAAAGCCACCGATGATGCACTTTTTATGGGTGCCTACGAACGAACAGATTTACTCACCTCGGTAGCATGGGATGTTGGTGCCGATGCCTCTGATCGCGCCCGATTGGTGGGGGGTGTAGAAGTCCGGACAGTGGTGGGGGTACCTTTTCTAGGCCCAAAGGGAGACCTCGATGTAGACATGATGCCCCAATTGTTCCTTTTCATTGGTTGCCTTCTCTGCAATTCCTGTTCAGCTAACATAGCTAGATGGAACAACTGGTTAATAGAATTGTATTCTTTGTAGGCAATTATGTTCTGAATTTCACGTCTCAATCCCCCATAGAACCGAGCCATCTTATCCTCCTCATCCTCCTATACCTCACAACGCAACATGCCTATTTGTAGTTCCTGAAAGTATTCTTCTACAGACTTATCACCTTGGTCTAAGCGTTGCAACTTTTTTCGCAAATTTTGTTTGAAGTACGGAGGAATAAATCTACCCCGCATAGCTCGCTTTAGTCTATCCCATGTATCAGGTTCTAGGCCAGATTAAACTAGCACACTCCACCAAATAATAGCAAAGTCCTTGAACTCACTAGTTGCTTACCTAACCCTATGAATTTCAAGAACTAGATGGGAATTAAATTTCTGCTCTACAGTCATCTCCCAATCTAAATAAGCCTCAGGGTCATATTTTCTAGAAAAGGAAGGCAAGGTAAATTTGACTTTAGCAAAAGGATCATCATTACCTCGCCCATGGTGGCAGTTACCTCCCATACCTTGCTGGTTGAATCACAGCCGTTGTCGTAGGCGCTCGTCATGAAATGCAGTGCGTGCGTCACTATTGTCGGCTTCCTCTTCTTCATTACCTCTGTCATCATCAACAAGTGGTGGTGTTGGGTGACGGTTTGCCGCCAACTGCTCGATGTTGTTAGTGAGGGTGGTAATGCTCCCCACTATAGCCTCGAGGTCTTCCCACACAGCATTCATGGCAGCTACATTTTCCTCAATCTTCTGATCTAGCTTAATAATCTCCTCTTTTGAAGCACAATCAGCGAAATTATTCACCTCACCTGCCATGGTTAGTAGAAAATAGGAAACAAACAACACAAAAGTATAATCCCTATCAACTACTAGGCACTAGAACACACTCTCAAGTGTCTTACCTTGCTCTTACAAAAATCTTCCCAATTGAAGCAGGCGGTACGACTCGAAGAGGTGGGATGTTCGATGACGGCAGGGGTGCGATTGTGAGGATCAACCTGTACTGACCAGAAGTGTGTGGATCTTGGAAGGCAGTGTATTGTAGCAAGGGTTGGCAAAATTCAATAACAGAATAGCAAAGCTGAATAAGAAGCCTAAATACTTGTCACAATTGCTGGTCGAGACACGTCCCTAGGACTAGTATAAGCAAGCGAGAGTGAGGAACAAAGAAAACTAGGACACAGGATATAGATACACAGGAACTAGAACGGAGGAGAACCACACGCTCTCCCCTTCTCTCTATCTTTT
The DNA here is from genome assembly GCA_003991445.1 of Oryza meyeriana var. granulata. Taxonomy (NCBI): domain Eukaryota; kingdom Viridiplantae; phylum Streptophyta; class Magnoliopsida; order Poales; family Poaceae; genus Oryza; species Oryza meyeriana. The sequence goes on from RYFJ01002211.1 coordinate 23,169, forward strand.
TTTTCTTTCTTCTCTTTCTTCCTTTTTTTTGATATATTTTTTTCTCAACTAGGAGTACACAAGAAGCAACCACAAAAAATTGGCAGGTCCATATAATGCATGGAGTGGCCCTGGAAAAACAAGCAGGGCTCTAAAAAGCTTGCAGGGACTTCGGGGCTCGAAAACTCAGTCTTGTAGGCCAAATTTCATGATTTTAGATCAGCCAAACCCAACAAAGCAGGGAGAAGTGGATGTAAAATTTTCTGTAGATGTCCGCAGATATAAAATTTGCCCGATTTTGAGTCCGTATGCAAAAATTATGACCGTTTTACGAGAGGAGACACAGAACAGGTCTCTGCCACACAACTCGTACATTCAGCTAGGGCAAACAGTTTGAAAATAGGTTAAGCGCGGATGACAAGGAGGCTAGCGATGCAGGGCGATTGACACAAGGCGGCTTGCGACCTATCTACATGGCTTGCGAAGCGGGTTATTAGCACAAGGTGGTTGCAAAACGAAACCGAGTAGAACCCGATCTCTCAAGGTAGGCTCTCACGCAACGCAACTACTTGAACTAGATACCACGAACGCGACTCTAAACCAGCGACCAGACTCAATCTAGGACTCAAACTCAACAAAGCAAAGCTGAAATTAAACTTGCAAAGGCACAAAGGGGTTTGGACAGCGGGAAACAAGGACTACGATGAATACAATGCTTTTTTTTTGGTTTTTCTAGACTCTAGGTAAAAGAAACAAAGATGGATAGATGGGGAACAGATAATACCTATCGGGCAACCTGTGCTCTGATACTACTTATTGCAAGACTAGGTGCCCGACCTTCTGATAGGTTCGATTTGGCGACATGTGGACGTTCACATTTTGAGGCTTCCGATCAGTGGATCGTCACCTCGCATTTGCTACACCCACGCGTCTTGTCATTATCGGCTACGCTCTCACGCAGTCGACCTAACCATGAAGGTTTTGCTCCTACAAACAATCAAAGAAATTTGCAAAAACAAAGAAAACACAACCTGAATTGCAGATGGATGTTTAGCACACAAAGTTGAGGTTCCACAAATCGATCTAGACGGTGAAACTGCAATGGCAGAATAATCTAAACAAAACCCAACCCTAACTCAATGACTTCTACTGAATATATAGGGTCTAGGGTCGGCCAAGGACCCCTGGACGCATCTCTAATGGACTCTAGCACGATACAAGGCCCAACAGCCCAAAAAGACGGTGACGCAGCACCCTAGCAAATTCTATTCGCCGTATTTTTTTGATGATATCTTTTGACCCACAAGGAATTTTGACATGGAACCAAATCCATTGGAAAGCTTATCTCCTTAGCTTTCTGTACATATGTAGAACGTCAAAAAGGAGTTCATATGCAATCTGGGCGACGATTTTAGTACAAACTGCTCCTGGAATCCGAGATGGACTCGAGCTCGATATGAATTGGGCCTCCAACTTGACTTGAACGCCTTTGCTGGCCTTGTCCGCCTCCTAGCCTCTCTCCATGTGCTTCCTGGTCCTCTCCAAGGTTCCTAATCATAATTAAATCATTAGGTAGCAATCTATTCGCAAAGTCACCAAAAGAAAAACTTAGAAACGACTTTACCGGGAGATTCAATTGTTGTGCCTAAGCTCTAGTAATTGGCCCTTGCATAACAACTGGAGGATTGTTGTAAGTATCCAAAGGAGTGATGTCCTCATTAGAACACGAGACGATTTATCCTGGTTCAGGCCCTCGAGGTGAGGTAATACCCTACTTCCAGTTGTTGTGTATTGCCTTTGAGGTTTCTCTGGTGAGATTTCTCTATGCCCTCATGGGGGCACCTTGCCTCCCCTTATATACCGAGGAGATAGGGTTACAAGGTAGGAATCCTAGTTAGACTCCGGCCAAGGGATTTTCTTCTAGGAATACAACTGCTCGACTAGGACTATATCCTTTCCTTGTCATACAAGTTAATGTATGCTGAGTCCTATTGTATCCCTAATTATAAGGTTAGGCTTATCCTCTGTCCAAGTGGCCTTAATGCTTCTTATGAGGTACTCGGGGCCCATGGCCTTGCTCGGCAAACACATTTACCAACTCAGGAGTTGCAGACAATTCCAATGTCTTGGCCCTTTGCAGTGTGGGGTTTTGACATGGTCGGGCCTCTCAAGAAAGCTCCAGGAGGGTTCACACACTTGTTTCTCACGGTGGACAAGTTCACAAAGTGCATTGAGGCAAAACCCGTTGCTATTATATCTACGGCCAGGACAAAAGACTTTATCATGGGTATTATTTACCGATTTGGAATTCTCAATCGCATCATAACGGACAACGGCACTCAGTTCACCGGCGGCATTTTTCAAGATTTTTGTGACAAATTCGACATCAAGATCTGCTATGCTTCCATGGCTCACCCATGGAGCAATGGGCAGGTCGAGCGCACAAACAGCACGGTCTTACAAGGTATCAAGACTAGGGTGTTCGACCGACTACGACCATATGCAGGGTGGTGGGTACAAGAACCCCCATCTATTCTCTGGTCTCTACAAACCACAGTCAATCGGGTAACTGGGCAATCCCCTTTCTTCCTAGTCTATGGTGCTAAGGCTGTCTTACCAAACCAAGTTAGAGTTCGGCTCTCCACGAGTCCAGGCCCACTCAAAAGAAAAATCAAAGGAAGACCGACTGGTCGAGCTTGATCAATTGGAGGAAGCAAGGGACATTGCAACAATTTAGTCGACACAATACCTTCAAGGGCTACGTCGTTATCACAGTCGAAATGTCCGTGGCTGTGCCTTTTCGATGGGAGATCTCGTATTGAGAAAAATTCAAACCACCAAAGACAGGCACAAATTATCTCCCATATGGGAGGGGTCGTTCATTATCACTAAGGTGACACGCCCGGGGGCTTACCGACTAAAGATGAAAGATGGCGTCCTAGTCAACAACTCATGAAACATAGAACAATTACGTCTTTTCTATACCTAAGCATTGTACTCAATTTATATATAAATAATTTTTTTTACTCTGACTCACTACGCCGATTGTTCCAACCGAGTAGTGAGTCGGGGGCTATATAATGATAATACATCTTTTGTTATTGCTTAACCTCGAGTCTGTTTTATGTAAGTCACGAAGTCTTATAACGATTATGCTAACCTCTACCGAGTACGTACTTATCAGATGAATGCTCTTTAAGTTGATCCTCATTGCTCGGTATAATTTGGCTAGCCGGATAAGGCTAATGACGACTGCGATGAACTAAGTACTCAGGCAGAATCTAAATCACAGAAACACATGCATTTACAGTATATACAAGTCATGATTTTTTCCTCCGTACACAGACCACTTAAAGAGTTTGCTTTTGGGCAGAGCAACTACAACAACAACTCCTCAGCGATCGTCCTTGCAGTAGGCCTCACTAGGTTGATCAGCTCAAGGCACTGCTTTGGAGTCATGCCTTTAGCAAACCCCTCGCCGACTGCCTCGATATCCACTCAGGGGTAAAGAGATTTGGTTATGGCGAGGGCCTGGGTAATCCCCAGGGTGGCATGCTTTGTAGCAGAGTTCTTCAAGACAGCCAGAGCGTCTCGAAGTCGTTGTAGCACTTGGGCAGGAGTACTTGAGCTAGAGCCGGCTTCTCCCGGCTGTATGATGTCTAATAGAGACCTCGTAGAGTCCACAATGGCACTACGCGAGTCTTCTATCACCTTGATTTCTTCACCAAAGGAGCTGAATTGCGTCTGCACATTGACTTTGTAGTCTGTCATCAAAAGACAAGTTGTGAGGGGACCAAACCACTTAATCAACCAAAGTTCAGAAGCAAACAAACAACTTACTTGTAAACTCAGTGTCAACCTTGGACTTCGCCTCTTCAAATTCTTTGAGCTCCTTCTTCAGGTGTTACAACTCCAAGTAGTTCTATTTCATGAGCTACAGCAGGGCAAGTATGGGCATCAGCAACCCCATACAAGACACTTGAAGCAACATGGGCATCAACAGAAATTACTCCAGATGGTTCCAGATTTTGCTCATAGCTCGTCGCACAGCTGGTTGACTGAATCCTTCAACCAGGTCTCCCTCTCCTTGTTGGTTCGCTCCAGCTCGTTCTTCTCAGACTGGAGTTGGGTAAACTGAGCGATCTGAGAAGCAAGCCTGGCAAGCGCCTGGCTCATCTTCTCGGATCGATCAACAACTTTCTACAAGACAAATCTTTGTCACATATGACGGTGGATTATGAGATCATATGATCAACAACCAATTCAAAGCCACAGTCAGTTGTGTTGCTTACCTGGACCTGCTGCGAAGCCTTGATGGTGGCTTCGAATAGCTCGATCCGCTTCTTTTTGGCAACCTCTTCATCCAGCCTTAGGACGTCCTCACTCCCAACCGGGTTAGTCCAATGGAATACCCAGGGGAAGTCGCGAGGTGGGGCCTCAATTCTGGGGAGGTCATCAACGTTTGATGAAGGAGAAGATGGAGAAGGAGTCACTAGCCTAGGGTCTTCAGGAAGTGCTAGCCCTTCAATTGGCTCGACGTTTGGTTCCATGACCGGCTCGGTAGCCGGCCGACTAGGCGAAGCTGGATGTTCGCCCGTGTGGATCACCTCACATTTAGGGGCTGGGGTGGTACTTGGCTCAAGCAGTGGCACTGAGGCTTCTATGCCAGTCGGGGCCGAGTCGGTGACGGGGGTTGGTGGCGCTGTCCCCTTGGGATCAGCATCACATGGCTTCCTGCATATTTATTCAGGAAGCAAGACATTGCAAACTAGTTCGAATTATTTGAAGACAGAAGACCACATATCTCTTGGAAGTCTTAAACCTCTACCCCTGAGAATCACGTGGGACGTAGCCGGTGAAGAGCCCGAAGGCTTACTCCGGGAGGGTGTGGCGCTTGGTGTTATGCCCTGAGGCATGGCGTCAAGTGGGATTTGGCTAGAACCAGTCGGCTCTGCACTCGGTGCGGCCGACTGGATCGGTGGCATAGTAGGAGCTACAGCTCGAGCTACAGTCGGTGCTAAAGTTGCACCATCAGCATCCTTGATCTTAGGACTGCCAGACGCCTTGGTGGGCATGATCTTGGGCTTGGCCTAGTCCTGAGCAGGTTGCTTACCAGCTCTTTTAGAGATGGGTTGGTCATCCGATGTGCTAGTCAACCGTTTTCTTGACCCCCCAAGTCAACGAACTGAACGGGGTTGACACAAAGCTAGTGTTTTCCTGCAAACAATGCATAAGAAGACAATCTCATACACTTCAGATACACAGCATTCATCACAGGCAAGCATCAAGATGACAAGATATCAGAAGCTTACAGACGGCCTTGGCCTGTTCAGGCAGTAGGGTGTTGGATACTCCTCGGAGTACAGAGTCTCTACTACACCACTTATAAAGTAACATAGCAGGGTCTCTATCACCGTGTCCTTCACGACGAGGTCGGCGGACTCCCGGGTAGGATCATTCTTCCCCTGGTATTAATACCGAGGGTGGATTCGTACCTTGAGGGGCTGCGTCCGCCAGTTCTAGAATGTCCGGGCCACCCAGGGCCCGGTCAGACCTTGGCTCTTCAGGACTTTGATCTTTTCCACAAGCTGCCACACCTGCACCATCTCAGTTTCTAATAGGAGCGATGACTAGCACTCTAAGAACTTGGGAGGATTTTCAACGAATGGAGGCAAGGAGGGTTCTAGATTTGTATAGTAAAACCACTCCTAGTGCCATCCTTTCAAGGAGGTCTTCAGGGAGAGGTGAAGGTAAACCTTTTTCATTTCCATGCGAAGCTATAGCCCAGCTCCCCCAATGACCTGAGGGTTGGCTTTCGAAGGTTGGGGCTTAATGTGCAAGAAATATCGAAAGAGGTTAAAATAGGGATTGATCCCTAGGAAGGCTTCACAAAGAGTCACAAAAATAGAAATGTGGAGGATGGAGTTTGGATTGAGGTGGATGAGCTCGATCTGATAGAAATCAAGAAGATCCCGAAAGAAGCCGGAGTTCGGAAAAGTGAAACCCCTATTAAAGGTCTCGAAAACCACTATTTCGTGGGAGTCAGGAGTAGGGATTGTTTCACCTTTTGCCAAATGCCAGTTGATCAACTCTTATGGTTGAAGACTCTTGATCTTCTCCAGATGAGCAAGCTTCGTCTGGCATGGGGTCGATGTCGGCTAGGTTCCAATAGGAACAAGGGGAATCTCGGAAGAAGACCTCGGTATTTCTGGAGCTTGGGAAGTGAGGAGAAGGTGTCTAAAGGGGAAGAATCGATGTTGGATTGGAAGCTAATTCGGATCTGTTGAGGGGTGCTCGAGTGGTGTGGAAACCCTAGCTTGAAGTGGAGAGAACGAAGGCTTTTGCGCGTGGATCTGGAAGGTGAAAAGTTTTGGCAATTTGGGGAAGAAAGGGGAATCTTTTCTCTCTCTCCCTCGAGATTTATAGGCGTGCGCTGGAAGGTTGGCTTGGGCTAGCTTGCTCGGTAATGGGCCGTAAGATATGAGTTCCTAAATAGCATATCCCATTGGACCGATAGTGAGCTATGTTAAAATCACAGTCTAGGTGCTGTTTTATAGGAGCCGATTAAAATAATTAGATATTCTTCATACTAAGCCTATTTGCTGGACACATATGTTCAGATATTTGTATTATTTAAAAGGTATTGTGGATATGTCCTTATAAGGATCGATAGCTAGTCTCCATTAAAATTGTGGATGCAGGTATCTCTCAAGTACACCTAACCACATATTAAGTTAAATCCATAGTGGTACTCAACTTACATACTTAGCCAAATTGCCTTAAGCAAAAGTTTTTCCAGCAGATATGATGCTGAAGAGTCTAATTTCTGAGAAATATATCACTCGGGAAAGACTTAAAGGTTAAAAATCTTTGACTTTATGTTTAATTGTTACACAATTAAGCACAAAGTCAGGGGCTATACCTAATAGGTGCACCTATTTGGTGCACACTATTCAATTTTTTCCATGAGCCCTTCATAGCCTCGTTGACAGCCGACATGAAGCAGGACTTGGGAGAAGAAGCACTTGGACCATGAGTACTCAGGAGCAATGCACTCGGGAAATCTTCACCATAGAGGATGAGCACTCGGCGTCAGCTGCGACACAACTATGAAGGTCTCAGGGGCTACTGTGGAGGCCATGGGCCTCGGGTACCTCACAGAAGGCAATATGGCCACTCGGATAGAGGGTGGACTTGCCACGTAATTAGGGATATAATAGAACTCAGCTTCATATTACCTTGCATGACAAGGAAAAGGATATAGTCCTAGCCGGTTACTCTGTGTTCCTAGAAAGAAATCCTTTGGTCGAGTCCGACCGGGATTCTTACCATGTAACCGTGCCTCCTTGGTATATAAGGAGAGGCAAGGAGCCCCCTGGGGCAGAGAACACATCAACATGCAAACCAATCTCACCAGAGAAATCTCAAAGGCAATATACAATAGCTAGAAGTAGGGTATTACCTCACCTTTAGGGCCTAAACCAAGATAAATCTTTTGTGTCCCTTTGCATCCATCAAGTTTAGGTCTTATAAATAGCCCCAAAGTCAATACAGCTAATATAAAACATCGACGGAAACAATCGGCGTGGTGAGTTAGAGTATAAAAACACTATTCATATATATAATCTGAACATAATACAATGCTTAGATATAGAAAAGACGTAGTTGTTCTATATTCCACGAGTTGTCGATCAAGGAGCCATCTTCACGCTTTAGCAGGTAAGCTCCCGGGCGTGTTACTTCAGCGAAAATGAATGGCCCCTCCCACCCATAAGGGAGATAATTTATGCATATCATTGGAGGTCTGTATTTTTCGTAATACGAGATCTCACACCAAAAAGGTGCGGCCACAAACATTATGACTGTGATAACGACGCAAGCCTTGTAGGTATCTAGCTGACTGGATCATGGTGATGTTCCTTGCTTCTTCCAACTAATCTAGCTCGACCAGTCTGTCTTCGTTGGACTTGTTTTCAGAGTGGGCTCGGACTCGCGGAGAGCTGAACTCCAACTCGGTGGGTAACATGGCATCAACACCATGGACCAGGAAGAAAGGGGATTGCCTTGTTGCCCGATTGACCATTATTTAGAGTGACCACAGAACAGATGGGAGTTCTTGTACCAATCGCCCTGCGTAAGGCCGTAGTCGGTCAAATACTCTGGTCTTAATGCCTTGGAGAACCATGCTGTTTGCGCGCTCCACCTGCCCATTGCTCCGTGGGTGTGCCATAGAAGCATAATAGATCTTGATGCCGAACTCATCGCAGAAATCCTTGAAGACGCTACCCGCCATGTTCTCCAGCTTGTTGGCGCAAAATGTGTGTGATTTCCAGTCCGTCAAACTTGTTCTCCAGCTTCCGTACTTCCTGATAGTAATCCATCATGTTGTCTACCAAGCATGTCCAGTCTTTCATGACTTGGTTGAACATGAGTTGGGATCCCTGCGAACCACCAATCGTTGCATACCGAGTGATATGGCGATACGGAGCCCATGGATGAGTGCTTCATACTCGGCGACGTTGTGAGATGCTGGAAAGTGAATCTGAAGGACGTATCTTAGTTTTTCTCCGTTGGGTGATGTCAGCACGACACCAGCCCCTGCTCCACCGATCGGTAGAGAACCATCAAAGTACATTGTCCAGTACTCAAGCTTGTCCGCGGGTGCATCTGACTGAACCTCTGTCCACTCGGCTACGAAGTCGGCAAGTGCTTGAGACTTGATTATTGTCCATGGTTGAAAAATAATGTCAAACACCATCAGCTCGAGTGCCCATTTAGTGATTCTACCCATGGCATCGCAATTGTGTAGAACATCTCCGAGTGGGAACGACATGACGACTGTAACCGGGTGCAATTGGAAGTAGTGCACCAACTTGCGGACAGTTATGAGTCAGCTTTTGGACTTGAGGATATCATATCTTGGACCTCGCTAACGAATTAGACTGGCCGTTGTACCTTCTGGATGTGACCCGCCTCTTTGCGCTCCACAACCAGCACTGTGCTACCACCTAGGTAGTCGCCGCAAGGTATATCTTGAGTGGCTCTTGGGGCAGAGGTGATACCAACACAAGTGGCCATGTGAGAAACTTCTTGAAATCTTCGAAGGCTTGCTGGGCTTCAGGAGTCCACTAAAGTTGTCAACTTTCTTTAGGAGCTTGAAAACGGGCATACCCCATTCTCCTAGTCGGGAAACAAATCGGCTGAGTGACGCTATGCAGCCAATCAGCTTCTAAACGTCCTTCTAGTAAGTCGGGGGAGCCATGTTCATCGTGGTGTTTATCTTCTCTGGGTTTGCCTCTATATCATGATGTGAGATGATGAAACCGAGTAATTTTCCCTGAAGGTAATTTCCTCGCGGATAGCACCTTTGCGGTCTTGTGCAAAACGCCATAGTCATTGCATGACAGGTTTGATGTCTGGCTTAACGTTGAGGGAATGCACGATCACCCCCCTTGGTACACCAGGCATGTCGAATGGTTTCCAAGCAAATATATCCCTGTTCGCCTGGAGGAAGGTGACAAGCTCGTCTTCCTATTTAGGGTCAAGTCCAGTCCCGACAAGCGCCATCTTAGTGGGATTGGTAGGCGTCCAGGGGATCTTTTGTTTCTAACTTGCTAAAATTCCTGACTTGATCGCCTTTTTTGCCGGGACGTCCTCGTGCTCCTTAGAAGCCGATGCCGCTAGTCGGATGTTGGTGTGTCCGACTACAGCCTCATGAGACTGTGCCAGCTCGTAGCTCTCCTTGTTGCAGGTGAAGGCTTGCTTAACGTTGCTGTGTAGCGAGAGTACTCTTGCTGGTCCTAGCATCTTTAGTGTCCTGTAGGTGTAGTGTGGAACTGCTATTAACATGGCAAGTGCCAGCCGTCCAAGTATGGCATGGTAGATTGTCTCGAAATCAGCGACCTCGAAACAAATGTTCTCCGTGCGAAACTTATCCCATGTACCAAAGGTAACTGACAATGTGATTTGGCTGAGTGGCATTGAAGAAAGGCTGGGGATTACCCCATAAAAGGAGTTGCACTTGGCCGTAGCTCGAAATGAGCTATCTTCATCTCGTCGAGCGTCTGGGCAAACAAGATGTTGAGAGCACTGCCGCCATTGATCAGTACCTTCTTCAGCTTGATGTTCTTTATAACTGGGTCTAGGACGAGTGGATAGGACCCGGCTATGCCACTCGGTCGGGATGATCTGTGCGATCGAACATGATTGCGATCTCAGACCACCGTAAGTACTAAGGTGTATCGGCTAAAATCAAGTTGACTTCGTGTGTGGTCAGCTTCAGCTTCCACTTGGACTCATACATCGATGGCCCTCCGAAGATATGGTTGAGCTCAGCATAGGGGTCCTAATAGTCTCTAGCCAGGTCCGAGTCCTGCTTATTCTTGTCCTTGGCTTTGTCGGATGTTGATATTTGCTCTGTGACGAAATTCTTCAGCATGAAATAGTTCTTGGCCACGTGCTTCCCCTTTGGATGGATAGGACAAGGTCAGTTTATGACTTTCTAGTAGTCGTTCGCCTTGGGGGCTCGTGGTCGGTTGTGGTCGATTAAGGTCACAATGTCCTCCGACTTGCGCTTATGGTTTCCATACTTGGATGGAGCCGCGTCGTCCGTCTCACGTTGTTCCTTTTGTCGGGGCTTGTCATTCAGTGCCTCGGTGATGGCGTCAGCTGAGTCAGCATACTTGTTAGCCATCTCGAAGAGGGTTTTGACGGAGTTGGGCAGCTTCCAAGTGAACTTGGCGATGAATGGTGTGTCTCTGACTCCTTTGCAGAAGGCAGCGATGACCACCTCATCATTGATCTTGGGAATGGAGTTCCTCTTCTTGGAAAAGCACTTGATGAAGTCCCGGAGTGACTCGTTCTTCCTCTGGTGACATTGATATAGATCATACTTGAATGCCGGCCTCTCGTATGTGCCTTGGAAATTCGATACGAAGCGCTCACGGAGTTCCCCCCAGGAACCAATAGATCCTCTAGGAAGCCCCGTTAACCACGTTCATGCCGAGTTGGCTAGAACGACAAGGAGATAGTTTGCCATTGCCTTGTGGTCACCTCCAGCTGCTCGGTTGCTAGGGTGTACACTGCCAGTTAGTACTCCGGGTTGGTCTTGCCATCATACTTATCAATCCCAGTCTGCGACTCCAGTGGTTGGATCCATTGGGCTTGTTGACGATGATCTTGACGAAGCTCCTACCTGGCGCGCCAACTGTCGATGTTTTGTATTGGCAATATTGAATATAGGGCTACTCGTTGGATCTAAACTCGATGGACTCGAAAGGACATAAGAAATTATCTTGGTTCAAGCTCTTAATGCGAGGTAATATTCTACTTCCAGCTGTTTGTGTATTGCTTTCACAGGTTGTATGATGCTAGATATCGATGCCCTAGAGGGCTCCCTACCTCTCCTTATATACTGAAGAGGTAATGTTACAGGATAGAAATCCTAGTCGGACATGACCAAGGGATTCCCTTATCAAACCATAGAGTATCCGGTTAGGACTATATCCTTTTTCTTGTCGTGCAAGGTTACATAAAGCCAAGTTCTACTTTATTTCTAATCATATGGGCCGAACCACCCTCTGTCCGAGAGGCCGTAATTTCCTTCCTTGAGGTACTCGGAGCCCATGGCCTCTACAACAAGAAACAACAGAATAGACAAAGCCAATAGAGCAATACAATACAGCGGGTTCCAATCCACCAAACTGGAGTAAGGTATTACCTCTCATCGAGAGGCTGAACTTGTATAAATCTCCTTGTCCTATATCGTCATCAAGCTCTAGTTCCAACGCATAGCCCTGTTTCATTATTGCCAATCATAAACATCAATAGCCTTCATAGTTCGTATTGTACCCAGCCGAACGCCTCGACGCTCAATGGTTCATCTGATCTACCCAGCCCCCAGCAGCGCCTGTGTCGCTGCGCGTTTGGGCATTCCACGGCCACCACTGTTAACCCGAGGCTGTGAGCCACGTCTAGGACTATGCCCGATCAACGAATTTCTCAAATAATTATGAATTATTTATATCAGACATATGATTCTTTTTTTAATTCTAGGGCCCCAATTTGCATTCCACCCCAGGGCCCCAAGTTCGTGGAGACGGCCCTGTTAGACATAACCTAGTCGCCCTGGTGTTGACTATGTTTATTTCTCTGACTAGTTGACTCCTCAAGACAGCTCCGCTATGCAAATGACATCTTTATTTGAGTAGAGTTCGGGGGCTATTGTTAGTGTAGTAATTAGTAAATACGGGGTAACCCATAGACGTGCACTTACCTCATTAGGGGTACCGCATGCCGATCATACAAGAAAAGATATCCCAAAATATAGGATAGCCTAAGGAGAAAAATAAAGAAACACACTATGGGAAGGACAAGGATCCCCTAGTCCAACATGGGGATGCCTAGGACAACTCGGCGTACCCTGTCTTGCCACATGAGTTCTATTTGGACAAAGGGACACCCAGGGGTATAAATACATGCTTTCCAGGAGGGGAGGGTATTGAAATCTCAAGCCAACACAAGCCACATCGAGTCGACACCCTGAGGATGCCCACAAACTAGTTGCCTAATTGTCAACACCAAAATCCTTCAAATTCTACATGATCAATTATGACAACTAATATTCCAAAAAGACCACTTATTAGATAATTGCTGATTCAAATTCTACACGATCAAGTATGCGGTTACATCTATCTATTCATGATACTAAGAAATGAGGACAAATCTGTAATAAACCTCTACAGGCCAAAATATATAAAATTTCTCAGTACTGATTCAATTCATTTATCTAAATTGCAACTAGTGTTGTGAAAAGGTTCCATTCATACTGCAAATCCTGCAAAGAGCAAATCCTAGAGCAAGGATGATTTGACATGCCAAAGAGGCAAAATGCTCCTAACTTATTGCTAAGTCATATTTCTTTGTCATATCAGTTGTTACCATCTGAGTGCAGGAGCAACTGTCAAGACACAAAAAAATAGTGTTTTCATAGTGCGAGAAGATTCGATCAGTATAGTTCTGTTTGTGGCAGCAAAAGAAATAGCTCCTTCAACCTCTACACCATAGTGAAAAATCTTCTCAAAACTACTTAACATCAAGCACCTACCAGCAACTAAAAAAGATGTAAGGCCAGTCCATCACTACTACCGAGGAAGCTCTTGAATAGCGCGTGCGTCCGAGCTACTGCCCACACATAAACAGTATAAAAAAATAAAAAATAAAATATTAAAAAATCGAGTAAACTTTATACCACTAATTTGAAACTTTCATCTCTAATTTTAAAACTTTCAATTTAATTTTCAAAACTTTCAACTCAAATTTAAAAACTATCAACTATGAAATTAAAAAAATTTACTCAAATTTTGAAATTTTCAACCCAAAATTTAAAACTTTTAATTAGATTTTCAAAACTTTCAACTTAAAATCTAAAATTTTTTACGCTGTATATTTATGTATTATTTTATAATTAAAAATTATTAAGTACTAATAATAATACTTAGGGGATGATTAGAACTTAATAATAGTGTTTAGTATGGATGAAAATGGTACGGATATTTATCCGACCGTCCGTTCGACCGAACAAATGTGAACACTAATCTGGATAGTTACTCGGATATCTGTATAATTTTTCGGATACGGATAGTAAAACGGATATATTATGCGGATATCAAATACGAATGTAATATCATCGATATCCGCCGGATATCGGATAATCCGGTAAAGTATCGGATATATCCGACCTGCATATAACGGATATTATCCGAATCCCCACCGCTGCGGCGCCGCCTCCCTGCGCCGTCGTCGTCGCCGGAGCTCCCTGCGCCGTCGCCGCCCTGCTCCCTGCGCAGGCGCCCTGCGCCGTCGCCGTCGCCGGGGCCTGCACCGTCGCTGCCGTCCGTGTTTCCCACCGCCCGCTCCTTGCGCCATCGCCGTCGCCAAGGCCTGCCCGTCGCCGCCATCTGCGTTTCCCGCCGCCCCGCTCCCTGCTCAGGCGCCTGCGCTGTCGCCGTCGCCGGGTAGTCGGACGGTCCGATATGGCGGCGGACGGTCCGATCCCGGTGGGGGCAACGGTCCGATCCATATACGGACGGTCTGATCTGTGAGCGCCGCACCGAAGGCCGCGCCTACTCTCGTGCCTCGTCCGTGCCCTCGCGTCGGCGCCCGGGACCGCGCTCGGGACCCGGCGTCCGCGCCCGGGGCTGCGCCCGGGAGCTACTCCCGCACCCGCACCCGGGCCCTTGCCCGGGACCTCGCCCGTCGCCCTCGCTACGCCGTTGCACTCCCGCCGTCGCCGCTTCCCCTGGTGGCCTGCGCCGTCGCCGCTCCCGCCGTCGCCCCTCCCCCCTGGTGGCCTGCGCCGTCGCGCTCGCGCCTTTGTTTTTTCACCCGTCGCCTTTGCTGTTAGTGACCTCGCCCCTTGCCGCTCGCTGTTATTTGTTTTTTCACCTTTGTGGATTTGAATAGCTTTTCAAATGTCAAGGCTTTGGGAACATTATTCTATGTATATGGAGAGACACGAAAAAGACGGTGTTATTGAGGAACAACGTTGGGCAAAATGCAATAGGTGCAATTATAAGGCTCGTGCTGAACCTTGGCGTGGAACTTCTAGTGCAATTATAAGGCTCGTGCTGAACCTTGGCGTGGAACTTCTAGTGCAATTATAAGGCTCGTGCTGAACCTTGGCGTGGAACTTCGCATTTTTGGCACCACTTAAGAAGGTCCACCAATGCAAATGCTGATATGGGTGAAGTTCTCAATGCAAATGACCCATGACCATGTGGCAATGAGTCTGGCTACTTCTACTCGTGTCGTGAAGATCGGTGCTTGTACGATGTAGATGTATCTGTATCTTTTTTTATTGCTTTACTCTTTAAGTCTTTACTCTTTAGACTTAATCTAGATGGATTATGGACTCATAGAGTGGTGTAATGGTTTGCGCACCTATGATATTATATATATATGTTGCTTTTACTTAATATCCGAATAGATATTTGTATCCGACATTCTCCGAATCCGATTCATACCGTATTCGATACTCATTATTCGTATCCGTAACCGAGACAATCCGTATTCGTATATGTATCCGGACGCTATCCGTGTTCGAATCTGAATCCGAACAAAAATATGAAAACAAATATGATATCAGCGATATCCGTTCGTATTCGATCCGTTTTCATCCCTAGTGTTTAAGGAGGTGACCCTCGCACGGATTAGCTAACCCACCACACACGCGCTAGACCTGTCCCACAACTACACCGGAAATGCTCTTCTACGGACGTCCGACGCAGTGGCGGCTCTAGGAATTTTTCATTGGGTGGTCCTACTTCACATTCCAAAATCCCATGACGTCTCAAATTCAATATACATATGTAAAATTTGCTCAAAATATAATACAAATATGTAATAATATCTCATAATATCGTAAATCAACTAAAGTCAACACTATAGCTAGTAGGTTATACTTATAGAGTGGAGTAGGCCGACATTTTATAGGGAAGGAGAGTCTGTATGGACCGAAATCAAGGATGGTTCAACACCCATCTGAATCACCCTCTAGAACCGCCACTGGTCCGGGCGCTGCGCCTCTATTCGATCGAATGTTGCGCCTCCTCCAGAAGTCACGTGAACCTTGAGTCCTGCTACACATATGACTCCATCGTACGGCCCCGCATCCACCCAGATATCATCCACCAATCACTGTGCTCGGCTTCTCTCCAAGTGGACCCAAGCAAGCAGCAGTTGTGCTGTGCACTAGTTGGATGTATAGCCATTTCCGTGAAGCTTTATCTCTTCCATTTGAAGTGCACAAGCTCAGCCACACAAATTCATTCTCCAAACTTATCTCCGTTGCTCCATCTATTAGAAGGCGTTCCCTTCAGCTATTACCTTCGGCTTATAAACCACACGTAAAATATAAAACATTATTAACATATGATTAATTTAGTATTAACTATTAGAAACTTGAAAAAGATTTATTTGATTTTTTAAGATACTTTTATATAGAAAATATTTGTAAAAAACATATTGTTTAGGAGTGGGGAAACATGCTCATGGAAAACGAGGGTATAAACAAAAGCAAGAAGCAGAACTGAACTATGCTGCTTTAATCTCTCTGTCTCCTTGTCTCTTCTCTCTATAGGCACAAAAACTAACATGTTCTATGCCTCCACCTTATGGGTGCTGCCCTCATCGGAACGGATGCATTGCTGCCGGTATTAAGGAGAAGAAGTGGGGCAATGTGGGTGAATCGCCACCATCGACACTGCTTGAGCCGACTTGGGGCGCACCGTGGAGGCTGGGACATTAGTGCCATGGAATCGCGCGGGAAGGCATCCACATATGGGTCAGGACAGCCGGGTGGGTGAGGAGGTGAGCTTGTGCTCCCCAAGGTCCCTGGCCTAGAGGGTCTTGTGGAAGAAGGCAGATGTGAGACGGTAGGCTTTGTTTCAATCTTTTTATTTTATATTGTCACACTTTATTATATTTGAGTGTTTCATCATCTTCTCAAGGAACGTTGTACGTTTTACAAACTGTGTTATAAAATAGCTACTGTGTTTGTTTTGCATTTCCAAACTGGTACATGTCCGATCCATATATCCATGGGCCAAAGCCATGCACAATGCCCCTGTAATGGTTAATTACCCTCCAGGCCAGGCTGGGCCACAAGTCTACCAGTGTATAGACATATGCCAAAATTTTTTATTTTTATATTTTTTTAATAAAATATTTACAAAACTATATTTTCATTTCAAAAATTTATAAAAATATACTCCTAACGCCCCCTCCCAGAGGACGATTTTATGACGTGGCAGACGGCCGTCGACCGGGCGACCAACGGCCATCTGCACTTTGCAGGCGGCCCCTTGGCCATTAAAAAATCGCCCTTTAGGAGAGCGGAAAGGGGGCTGCCTGAAAAAATACTAGCCGCGGGACCAACGTTTTTGCGGACGGTCCCCTTGCCGTCCTCTGGGAGGGTGATTTTTGGGCAACCAGCAGGCCCTGCAAAATGAGGGGTGGCGGTCGGACCGCTGGCCTTAACCCGGTCGGACCGGTCAGGTACAGAACCGTTCAGCAGTTCTAGTAGGGGTGGTGGTCGGACCACAGGCCTTAACCCGGTCAGACCGGCCGGGTAGAGGACCGCCCAGAAAGTTATGCGTATTTTTTCCTAACACGCGCTACCTACCTTAAAACAGGCATAACTTTCACATACGGTCTCGGAATCGGACAAATAAGTACTCTACGAACAGCTACAGAAAATTTTACATCTGTTTCTCCCCCACTTCGTCAAGTTTATCCAAAACAATTTTGCAAAATTCGGCCGGGAAGATTGAGTTTTCGAGGTTCGAAGTTTTAGCACTGTTTTTAAAGCACGCTCATAATTTTCTACAGGCCATATTTTACATCGGTTTGAGCTGCACCTTCACGAGATTTTGCTATTCTCGAGTTCCTAGTTGAGAAAAAATATTAAAAAAGCAAAAAAAGAGAAAAAAAGAATAAAAGAAGTGGTCATTTTGTGCGGGCCGGCCATTTTACAGGCGGCCCCCTTGCCGCCCTCCTAGAGGGCATTTTTTGGGCGGCCAGGAGGTCGCCTGTAAAATGGCCGGCCCACCCAGCCGGGTTTTTACAGGCGGCTCCCTTGCCGCCCTCTGGGAGGGCAGTTTTTGGGCTGCCAGGGAGCCACCTGCAAAACTGCTGATGGTCGTCAGCCATGTCATAAAATCGCCCTCTGGGAGGGCATTTTTGAAAAATATCGCCCTCCCACAGAGCGTTAGAGGTATATTTTTGTAAATTTTTGAAATAAAAATGTAGTTTTGTAAATATTTTATTAAAAAAATATAAAAATAAAAAAAATTGGACATATGCCAGCCACTACACGCTGTTCGCAACTCTAGCTTTTTTTTTTGATTCCGTGCGCACGCTTCCCAAAACACTAAATGGTGTGTTTTTTACAAAAATTTTCTATATGAAAGTATCTCTAAAAAATCAAATAGATCCATTTTTAAGTTTTTAATAGTAAATACTTAATTAATCACACGCTAATAACATTTCTCGTTTTACGTATGGTTTATAAGTCGGGACAAATAAGCACTTAAGAACTCCACGAATTCAATTAGCCCATGTACAGTAGGGTTTAGCCCTAACTATCTACTATAAATATTGGCCCCCAAATTTTCCTCTCTGGCGGCTTCACAATTCCCCGTAAGTTCCATTTCTCATGTCACGCAATCTTCTTCCTCTCAGTAATTCCTCTCGTAATAAGCATCTGAATTCTCCGTTTTACAGCTCTCATGTCATACGCTTATATACTCTTGCAAAGCTGGAAATTAAATCTTCCCTTTGCTCGCAGTCTCAACACCATTCTTGGGTTTGGAGCCTGCATCAGCGAACCTGTAGCCTGTAGGGAGTCTAGTCAACTCTGGTAAAAAAGATTTCGTCCTCGTTGGTAGGTGAAAGCACTATATATGTTAGTTTTATAGCCTTGTTCATCTGCTATCTTATTGGCTGAGTAATCTGCATTTTTGTAAATCTTTTAATTATTAGATTTTAAATGTTTAAGGGGTGTATTCACATGCATAATTCACAACCCTGACATGTATATATATATATATATACACACACACTTGCGCATGCGGTTCAGTCATAGCATGCGCCTCACAGACTCCCCCTCCCCGATTGCACCCGTAGTAATCCTATTACTAGACACATAGACGCATCGATATACATCCCGCACCAAAATACCAGTTTAATATAGTTAAACTTTTACCGAGATGTGGGACCGTCTCCCATGCATGTCTTAAAGGATTTGAAGAGCCACTCGAACGTATCTGCACGTTCATCCCTAAGAAGTACACATCTGAATATTGTTGTTTGCAGGTAATGGTTTGCTCCCACAAATATGGCCAAAGGCATCTTATAAATGTTAGTCTTGTAAGTGGTGTCAAATGTCATGGCATCACCAAAATCCACATAGTCGGCTAGCACCACCCCTTTCTCATCGAGCTTAATATCTAAGTAAAACTTCGGATTGTCTTTCTTGCACTCACTAAAAAATGGCAGTGATCAATTTACTCTCGCCTGAAATAGTTTAGCAATCATATTACTACACGGTGAGCACAGTAGATATTCAAATGTACACAAAACTAAGCAATGTGTTCTCGACCATTCAAAACAAAAATAGTAAATTATTTACTATAGCTGAACACCCAGAATGTTGCGGCAACATATATTCCAAGTATATAGTAAAATTTTAACTTCAACCACAAGCAACAGAAAGGTATGTCGACTGATCAAAGCACTATTAGTAAAAATTTTACTCTAGTTTGAACACCCATAATGGTGCAGTACTTCAAATCCCGATCACAAACTACTGCAGAAATCCAATTACTATCGTCGGACAGGGATCCATCTTTTGCACGCCCCGCGAATGGTTTCCTGTGAGGCGCACGGTTTAGCTAAAGCGCTTAGCGTGACCGTACGTGTGTGTGTGTGTATAGGATTATGAAGATGGTGGATAAAGGTTGGGATGTTCAGCTAGGAAGGTAGATTAATTTAATCCTCCATCTTTTCCATGAGTTACAAAGGGTGGTTAGGGGTAAGATGGGAAGATATTTGAATAAGAGGTGATTGATGAAACAAGTAATATTTCAAAGTGGTCACTTATTTTGATCACTTATTTTGGGACAAAGGAAGTAACTACTTGGGAATTCTTAGAAAATTAGGAGTACATGCATCCTACTACCCCTGCTGTTCGTCTCTGAGAGCAGTGGACTCCCACTCTCCCCTCTCACTGGAACGGAGATGGATTTTGTTGATGTTATGACCAAATCTCAATTGATATATTATTGGGTGGGGTCTAATTAGCCTCATCTCAAATTAGTTAAAAAAATTAGTTCACTTGAGAAATGAAAATTAATTTGGCCTAGCTAGTTAGACACAATTTGTTCCAATAATTGCATGTTTCAATACATGCTGTTTACAAAGTATTGGCGGGTTGCTATAAATGGCATGCATGTTTCGCTAATCCAAAATTAAACAATTAAAGAATCAAGTTCCCCTAATGAAAAAAAAAAGTGAACAGTAGTACCTCTACTGTCATCTAGAGCCATATTTTGCAAGCGGAAATGTTGCTTGCGTTATGATAGTGGCCATTTAGTGTCAATTCTAGGAATATGAAACGTGCACATGATTTTATGTGTAAAGTCCGGTTTCAACTCTATGTGCGCATATTTTACTGTTATATATTTTTTTTGACAGAATACTGTTATATATTGTAGAAATCTAACTTTATCTTTCATATTTATGTTTGATTTTGATAAACAATAAAAATTATTTTCACCGCAAACATTTTCCTTATGTCATGCTTTCATAAAGCTTCTGGGTTTGAAAATTTTATCTCCAGTATACAGTTCTTAACGTTGGCGTTTACCAAGTATATCGCCATTATATTCCATCTTGGAGGGTTACGGTGAGATGATTTTGTTTGTTGATTGTGGTAGACAATTTCGGATATATGGACTATAACTAGTCAGAGTTTTACTTACGAAACCCAATTTCAGTTGCGCTATATATATAATCAGAGCACATGAGGGGTTAAGATTTCTTTTATCAACATATTGTACTTTTTTCTCTACCTGCATTAATTCCAGATCACTACAAAAAGCTTGCATTCTCCTCTCGATCAGCTTCCCCGTCCCATGTTCTACCAAGCGATAATGCCTATTACTGTTAGTTTAATTTATATTTAAGACTTCTCATGAGAATATTCAAGCCAGTTTGTTAATTTTGACCTACTACTGTGTATTTTGTATTTATCTCTACAGTATGATCTTCCCTGATTTCGTTATAGTATTATCTTGAATGGTGCTATTATTGTTTAGTTAGTATAGGAGCCATACTATATATTATAAAAACATTTCAACTTGCGTTGTGTAGATGGCGCAGCGCTGCCCCAGTACTTGCCTCTCACAGGAAGGCCATTGTGAAATGCGAAGCATGGAAGTGAATTTCAATTTACAACTCTGTGAAAGGTTCAAGCAGAAAGTTGTACGTTACACTACAAATCGTTTTTGGTATCTATGAATCTACTGTGTTTCAACTACATTTGTTTTGACCGGGACATGTTTTAACCATATTCTCTTCTATGTCATATCGTTATAATTTTGTCTAGTCTTTAATTTCTTGTTTATATTTTGTTGTGATAATGGAACTGAATAATCTAGCCTCTACATCAAATATATATTGAGCCAATGTTATTTCTTGTTTATATATATTCTGCTATATATCTGAACTTTTGAATTTTTTTCTTTGTTCCTTGCACATATAGGCGGTCCCTTGTGATATGACATGTTCAATAGCTTAGTTGGAGAAGTTATGCTGATTAAGCCATCAAATGGACTCGAATACGTGGTCAATGTCAACAAGGAGCCCAACAAAACGGTCCTCAATGGTCCGGAATGGTCTCTCTTCTATGATGATTATATGCAGGCACTGGGCGATTCGGTCCACATCAAGGACACAGGTGATAATATCACATTTGAGACAAGCGTATTTGATGTCTCTGGAATGGAGAAAGTGCCCAGGTACATTACTGGAGGTATATCGATCTGCTACCTACTCTACCACAAACTTCATGCATATTGTATTATTTTGAATGTTTGCTAACCCATATATATTTTGTAACAATGCTGGCGTTTGTAGGTCAGCATGACAAACAAAGAGAGGACCAGGAAACTGCCACTGTTGTGGTAAACCCAGTTGACATGGACAGTAGTGCTATTTTTGCACACTCAAGTCACGATGCAAATGTGTGTAGTAAAACCCTCTACTATCTTCATTCATACACACTGCCGAAAGGCGCAAACGGTGGAGATGGAGAAGTGGTGAAAACAAAGGAAGATGTTCTCCTGCCTAAGCGGGAGGTTGGCACCACCGAAATGATACAAGTAGCCACAGCTGTTCGTGCTGCCGAGAGAGTGATCTTGGATGTGAAAATAAGGATGCTCAGGGAGGAATTGTCCCTGTTGAGTCCAGGAGCATATAGCAAGAAATAAATATCTAGTCAGCTCATGAAAAATGAAGATTAATTTTTAGCTATTAATTTAGTATCCTGATAGATGAACTACTATAATTTGTGAGCCAAGTGCATGCTTGGCAGGTTCCTGCTAATGTGAGACTCCTATAGTGAGCCCTTACTGTTTTTTTTTTCCTTTTAAACTCTGTCACCTTAATTATTAATTTAATTTGCTGAGCCTGGTTAATGTTGTTATGACTGATGAGTTTCTTTGAACACTCCTGTTGGCTGATTGATATACAGACTAATTAAGTTGTTCATCAACTCATTGCCCAATCCTTTTTCGCTCAAGTTCGTTGAAATATATGTACCACAAAAATTGATCCAAACATGATAATTACTACTAATTTTATCAGTGAGATTAACCTCTTTCAGTTTTATAGGGGGCATTACCAGCATATGGGGGATGGATTATTCGTTCCACGGTTCCAAAATTACGATTTTTTTCAAAAACTTTCTACATCAGAATTGCTTAGATAACCTTTTCTGAGTTGTTTACATGTTTTGTACTCCCTCCATCCCACAAAGACTTCATTTTTACCCTTTTCATTTGTCCCACAAAGATTTCAACTTTGAAGTAATCATTGCACTGAAGTATGTGAAAGTGGGGGAAAAATAGTGGAGTTTGTGAAAGTAGGTGTCGGTGTGTGTACACCAATCACGGGGATCCGGAGGGACCCTCTTTGTGAGTTTGGCTAGGGAAAGAATGTGTTCGATCTGGCGTAGGTAGCTGCTAGAGTAAATGAGACGAAAGAGACTATATAGGTTTAGGCCGCACGACGACGTAGTACCCTACTCCTATGGTGTTCTTGGGTGCTTGTGAGATTGCTTCTAAGAGAAGCTTACAAGACTTAGACTCTCAGAGTTTTACCTAAATTGTTCGTTCCCGGTTTTTGGGTCCGATCCCCCCTGTGGTCTTGGTTCTCCCCTTATAATTCTTGGAAGAATACTACAACGGCTACACAGTGGGAGTTAGAGATTTAGTTATGATTGGTCACATCTTGTGCTACCTAGTAGGCCCGGTCGCCTGTCTTCTACGAGGCCCCCCTCGGAGCAGATGTGGATGGGAGCAATGGTCGCTCACCATGTGTCCGGGTCTACCCATCGAGAGCTTGCGAACGAAGCTTGAACTCACCCTGCTGGCCGCGGGCCCCCACCGTTTGCTTCTCACCAAAGTAAGAGAAGCGCAATGAGCCGGAGCAAGTGGCGTGGTAGTCAACCACGCCGCCTGCCAGCCCATGTCCCTTGTCAGGAAAAGGGTGATGATAGCATTCGGCATGGGGTACAGTGCCGTCCTGTCCCCCATGCCTCACGCCTGGTAGATATACGTCCCGTCGTCCTTAATGGGAGAGGCGTGAGACGACCGAAGCGGTGCAACATGCTCCGTTGTGTCGCCATTAATGCTTCTGCCTCCCACGCTCCCTAAGTTGTTTGAGGGAAGCCGAGCTTGGGTGCAGGGTTAGGCGATGCCCTGAGCGTGACCTGCCGAGGCCACGAGCTCAGGAGACGTCCCGAGCTTACCCCGTGGGGGCGCGAGCTTGGGACCATCCTTTTTGGACCTAGGGGATCCTAGGTATAGCTTCGTAGTGGCCTTGAGTTGTATGCGTGGCCCTCAACAACATGATGACATGGCACCAGGCCATCCTGAGCCACAAATGATGGGAGCCCTGGTTCCCATTTTACTAATAGTAGGGAACATATGTATTGGATTTGCTAAAGTAAAGGGTATTTCAGTCTTTTTAGCTTTGTATTGGTATATGTGAGATGGAGAAAGATGTAGTCTTTTGGGACAGAGGTAGTAATACATAATATCTAATCATATTTATAATCAATTGAGGTTAATTTTTCCAATCATGCATCCATTTAGAATAAGTGTCTCCCAACAATCGATTTTCACGCACCCATGATCTTTCCCTCTCGCTGCTTGGGGAGAAATGCCACCAGGCCAGTGACGAATTCAAGGAGATGAGTTCATATGTTATGCCATGTGTGGGCATTCATGGTCCAAGCATGCCCTACAACTATTTAACCATGGCGTTTGGCTCATGATTTAGGGCTCCTTTGGAATTTATATATAGGAATCTAAAAACACATGAATAGTAAAAACACATGAAATGAGTGTCACGACATGTTGAATCCCATAGGAAATAAAACTATAGGATTTACTCAAAACATCTATTTGGATGGCTCACAAAAAAAATGTAGGAATTGTAAGACTATATATTACTTAAATGTGTTGGAGTAGAGAGAGAAAGATAGAGATTGCATCGGAATTCTCAAAGGGAAACCAAACCATGAGGTTTGAGCTCATGTTTCAAATCCTTTGGGAATGAGGCAAAGGAACTGTGGAGGCCATGGGCCCCAGGTACCTCAAGGAAGGCAATTACAGCCACTCGAACAGAGGGTAAGCTGGTCCCTACAATTAGAGATAGAGTAGGACTCGGTTTCATATTACCTTGTATGACAAAGAAAGTGATATAGTTTTAGCCGGATACTCTATGTACTGATAAGGAAAGCCCTTGGTCGTATCTAACTGGGTTTCCTACCCTGTAACCCTCATCCCTCCAGCATATAAGGAGGGGTAGGGAGCCCCCTGCGGCATATGACAATCTCACCAGAGAATATTGCGAAAGCAATACACCACAATTAGAAGTAGGGTATTATCTCACCTCGAGGGCCTGAATCAGTATAAATCTCGTGTGTCCTTTCGAATCCATCGAGTTTAGGTCCAAAGAATAGCCCCATATAATTATTGCCGATACAAAACATCGACAATTGGCGCGCGAGATAGGGGCTTCATCGAGATCATCGTCATCAAGCCCGATGGATCCAACCATAGGAGTCGATGGCATCAACCTTTCTCTTGGACAAGCCATCAAATTCGGGAGCCTCGACTTCATCACCAACAATCACGGCAATCTCACCTTGTCCAACTCGGTTTCAACCCGATCGGCCAGGGACCAAGTCAACTCAGTGCCAGTTGGCCTACTCAACGCCGCAACAGTTTTCAACATCTTGTTTCGGCAACACCCAAGATCTACGAGTTCTGGGACAACTCTCTTTCCTGATATTCCACTCGGATTCGGCTCCAAGCCGATCGAGATCGGGTCCAGGGAAGACAAAATCGTCAATTTTCCACTCGGACTCGACAACGCCGCAACAATCTTCAATTCCAATCTGATGCGACAGACTCAATCCTCTAGAATTCAACTCGGATATAGCCCAAAGCCGCTCGAGATCAGGTCCAGGGAGGTTGGGGTCATCATCACACCGCTAAACTACTCCGAATCCGACTCCTAGTTGGACAGCAACTCGGGAAGCTTTTCTCCGCCACGCAAGGTCTTCATGGCGTCAAAGGGATCAACTCCAACACAAGATGCACATCGACTACGTGATCAGCAAGAGGAGGAGGCTCGCCGACTGCACGAGCAAAAGGAGGAAGACGCATGACGCTTACAAGCCGAGCGCGACGCTCGCAATGACAACTTACGCAAGGCTGGATGGACAGCTCAACAAGAAATGCTCCAAACCCGAGTAGGCGACCATGATGTCTTCATGACCCCACAACAGAACGTCGTGACCGCTGCCACATTGTTGGACACCTTGCAGTTCGGGCTCGACCACTAGGCCACCCTGACCATCGCAAGGATCAAGGCAATGATCACCACTGCAGTATGCCAGCAGCGACAACAATCTGGAGACACTCTCGTACCGTCAAACAAGATGGCCTCCGATACGGTGGTTTCATCTGCTTCAGCATGGCGTTGAGCAGCTGGCTCTGGTCAGCATCACTTAGAGTCACGACATACGTCACTCGGCAATCCGAGTAATGACCGACGGCGGCACCATCATGATGACCGCCGCAACAACCGAAATGCACGAGAACGACTACAGCGGGATCTCCGCCACGACATCAACGCTTGACGCCGAGAACGCAAGGAAGATGAGCGTCGCCGACTTGAAGACGAACACGAACGCTTCGGTCTCTACCACAAGTGGTTTCATCGCTTCAGTTGGAGTCGAAGCCCCCACTCAGATGAAAGAGTATCGGTGTTCACCCACGAGCTACAATAAGTCGACTGGCCATCTGGCTTCAAGCCGATTGGTATAGAGAAGTACGACGGCAAGACCAACCCGGAATCCTGGCTCACAGTTTACACCTTGGCAATCCGTGTGGCTGGAAGCTATCACAAGGTCATGGCTAACTACCTGCCAGTCGCCTTGGCTGACTAGGCAAGGATATGGCTGACAGGGCTTCCTAGGCGGTCAATTGGCTCCTAGGGAAAACTCCGTGAATGTTTCGTTGTGAACTTCCAGGGAACGTATGAGAGGCCATCTTCCGAGTACGATCTATATCAGTGCCACCAGAGGAAGAACGAGTCCCTCTGCAATTTCATCAAGAGTTTTTCTGAGAAAAGAAATTGAATACCTAAAATCAAGGATGAGGTCGTCATCCCCGCCTTTCGCAAGGGAGTCAGAGACGCGCCGTTCATCGCCAAGTTCACTCAGAAGCCACCCAACTCTATCAAAGCTCTCTTCGAGATGGCCAATAAATATGTTGATTCAGCCGACGCAGTAGCAGAGGCACTTGACAACAAGCCCCGATAGAAGGAGCGATGGGAGACGGACGACGCGGCCTTGACTAAGGTTGGGAACTGCAAACGCATGTCGGACGACCTCATTGCGGTAGTCGATCGCAACCGTCCTCGACCTTCTAGAACCGAAGATTATCAGAACAACAAGTGACATGCTTGGAGGCTCAAATGCTCAAATGCAAAGGATGGCATCCCCACTCCCAACTCGTGCAATACCAAACAACTAAGTCACTTTTTGATAAATATTTTCTCCTTTATATGATATTCTCATCTAAATGGGCCAAGAGGCAACTCACTTCCTTATGGTTTGACTCGGATATAGCTTAGTGCCAGTCGGGATCGGATCTAAGGGATGAGATCGTCAATTTCTCACTCGGCCTCGCCAATGCCGCAGCCGTTTACACCTAATAGGTGTACATACTGCGTATTTTTTGTTTTTGCTCTTAATGATTATAAAAGTACTCGAGTAGCATAAATTCCGATCTACGAAGCTTTGCTCCATAAAAGACGAACTCAAGTCACTCAAAACGTGTGTCTGGGAAAGAGCCATGAGTCGATTACCCAACGCTTGGGGGCTATGACTAGTCGGGCAGAGTGTTTAAATATAAGGGGTCAACTACTCGAGGAAATTAATATCAATAAGAGGAGGAACACATATTTACATTTATTGTAAAATACATAAATGTTCTTCGGGTGATTGTCTGACGAATAGCCCCATATAATTATTGCCGAAACAAAACATCGACAGAAATGTGTTCCAAAGGAGTTTTGCAAGTCCAAATCCTACAAAGTAAATATCTCTAGTAAAAAAAATTCTAAGGATTCAAACCCTTCGTTTTTCCTTTGAAAATCATCAAATTCAAAGGAGCTTGGCTACTGCTTTTAACACATCAGCTCATCAACTAGGTTCATGTCCTAATCTTCTGGTCATATTTAAGAATACCACTAAAAGGTACTTTACAGATGGTTTTCAAAGAATTCATGTGGCAGTGGCACAATTTTATCAAATACTGATTGTACCAAAAGTGTTTGTAAAAATCCAACTGCATATGATAACATCAGCAAAAAGCACACCGCACCCAGATGGCCCACCTGTCAGCTGCCACCCTGTCGGTATGCATCGCCATCACTGTGCCAATAGTCGTCGCCATCCGCCACCGCTAGACTTTGCTGTTGCGACGGTTGAAGGTTGCCATAAATAGTTGGCAGCCGATACTACTCTATGTTTTCACTCAAAATATGATCGGCCTTTGTTTTTTTTCTCTCCGTGGCTAGGTAGAGTGAATGCTAAACTTGCTATGTGCGGACCTGGCGGCCCTAGGTTTGCCATGACTAGATTTGTCTAGAGGGAAGGCAGGTGGTGCACTGGTGCTGGAGGACGGACCAAGAAGGGATAGTTAATGTTAATTCTATTTATATATCAATTGGTTGGGTTAATATCATTTATTCAATTTGATCAAACGGTTGATATTTTTTTTACACAGTTTGTTTTATACTCCATATGGTTTCGTGTTGAAAAAAAACATAAAAATATTTTTTTAAAAAAAAGTATACAGGGGACATTGAATTATAGACAATTTTTTAGATTGTCGGCATTATGTTTCTTAGCCTTTAGAGACATCAGAAAATCTAATATAATTTTTAATTGCAAATTGGGAACAGAGTCAAAGAAAATAGATAAAGTATGTATGGGCAAGAGTATAATTCTTGCCTTATACAAGAGTATAGTGCTAATAGATTTCTAGCCTCTAATCATCTGATGCACCCTAATTGGCTCTACATTCATTGGATGAATGCTCCCTTGGTTTTGGCTTTGGCTTATTGGGAATAATTTATGCCCCATCTATGCTAGTCATATTCCTAAAAGAAGTAGAAATCCTAAACCTAATAGATATTAATAGATTAGCTAGGAATCGTTTTAGCCCTTCTTTTCTTTGTCTTGCTTGGATTAGAGCCGCCTATTATAACATACCTGAGATGTTTTGCTCCTCCTCGTAAAATCATTGTCATGATTAATATTTTATGATGAACAATTGGCTTTGCAAATAATTTATTTAATGGAATTTGGTTTAAAAATATATATGGATGTTAGTGTGAGTGTGTGTGACTAATGTGGGTCAGGTTGCGATATCTGTGCCTAGAAACGGTTGTTTTGTCTATTTGTGTGCAGGTGACTTGAGGTCTAACCTTGGTCAATGGTGAGGACCGGGACTACGCTCAGGGAGGAGCGGAGGTCTAGCACGGTCGGGATGCCATGTGACAAGATTGGACTAAAATCAGTTTATCTTGTAGTCAACATCAGTGAACGGTGGGATCGGGACAAAACTCAGGGAGGAGTCGAGGTCTAGAACGGTCAAGGATACCGAGTGACGAGGTTGGACACAAGGTGGCACACGGTGGCTGAACACCGTGTGGGAGGTATTCGTAACGGGCTTCACAAGTCGTGTGTGCAAGTGCTGAAAAAATCACGGAGAAATTCGGAGAAAAGAAAATAGGAGAGAGACTGCTACAGTACTCGGACTATTGCTACAGTATCGGATCGGGTTGGTACAGCGCACGAACCGGATCGCTACAGTACTCGGACTCGGTGGAACAGTACACGACCCCGTCGCTACAGTCAATCGGACTGCTACAGTGATTCCTGCGCGTGAGGGATTCTAAGTTGCTACGTAAAAGAGAATTTAATTTGGTAAATTGTAATTAGATTTGGTAAGTGAAAGTTTGAATCCTAGTAGAACTAGGAGTTCTACTCCTACTTAGTGTAGGATGGTTGAAGTATAAATAGATGAGGGATGGAGGCTATAGAGATATAACATATGGAAGAGAGAAAAGTTAGGATTTAGTTTTGAGAAAGGGAGTGCTTTGTATGCACTTTATAAACACATCTTGATGCAATAAAGTTAATCTACTTTGAAGAGCATCTTCAGTGTGTATTCTTTTGAATTCCAACGGTTCATCCGACAAGAGCGCAGCGGCGAGGTGGCAGTTCTATGACCGGTACACTCCATCCAGGTTTGAGGGTTTCTTTTATTCCGCAAAAGATTTTGGTTTTTGGTGTTACTACCATTCACCCCCCTCTGGTAGGCTTGGTTCTTGTATTCGATCCTATACTCCTTTCTTCCATCAAGAGGTTGTCTGTTAACCTCACAACGGACTCTATCGTGGATTCATTGTTTCTAAATAATCTTGTGTTTAATTGTATCCATATCTCTCGACATATTTGTTTCAAAAAGGGAAAATTCTACGTAACCTCCTGAAGTATAAAAACCCCCCAAGTATATATGACAACCAGCTCAAATAACCCCCTAAAGTGGTTCTTTAGTTGGTTTTGCCGGTAGATGATGGCATGGCAACAGTATTGCTTGCATGGCATAAAGATTAGTATAATAAACCCAAGTTGACCTCACCGTTTCTTTCTCTCACTGACTGACAAGCCCCAAAATTACATATTAGTATAAATGTATATCATTTTCAAGCCGTTTCACTTGTGAAAAATAATACTTAACCGACTATATCACCATGTCAGTGTCTCTTTCATCGTCCACATGGCCAAAACTACCACACGTCATCATGTATATAGTAGAACCACCTAAAAAACCATTCACTACTACAAAACGATTTTCGCCAACCCCCCACCCCCACTAGACAATGCCAACGGCCTATACACCTAGCCGTATGTATAGGGGGAACCAATTTCTATACTTTACAGGGTAGGGTATCCGGATTCATACCTTAAGGGGTTAAGTAGATCAATCTCAATATTTTTAAAGGTGAAGTAGACTTTTTTCTTTCAAAAATATCTCCCAATTTAGGGATGAAAAAATTGACTAGAAGCGTTCTGGTGTGTCTCTAGCAGAAGCTGCGAACCGTAGAACCACCGGGAGAGAATTATATACTTGCTAGAGACAAGGCGCTGGTTGTAAACAGTGTGGCATCATTTTTGTGCCGGTCCATATTGACTTAGTGATTGGATGTTTTTCTAATAGGTGCTAGACTATTTCGATGTTGCTAAATAATATTCGGTACTGCATCAGAGCCGGTTTTGCACACACAAAAAAGTAAGACGTTGATTCAGACAATGCCTACATCTTAGAAATATTCAGCTTCTTTCACTCTGATCTAATCATCCCAGTGTATTGTGCATGACACGTTGATTTTGCGCTGCATTCCCCTGCTGATGTCCTCTTCCGTCATATAGTTTCCTAAACTTCTTTCAGGTTGACATTGGTTCTCCGAATAAACAATCCGAAATTGCAAAGAATTCTCTCAGAAGTTCCATTGTTGGACTACAGTTGATGTCGTGGACCATTAATTTCCTCCCAAGGCAATTTCTGACTGTTCAGTTCTTTGGTGTCGAATGCTTATAATGGGATCTCCATTAGGACTATCAGGCCCGCTCATGGCAACTCCTAGAAACTCACATTCTTGCAATCTTGAATAGTTATAGCCATGCAACTGCAAAGCGGCACTACTGGAAAAGGCTCATTTCTGACGGTTTGATGGAAGCCATCTGTAAAGGTTTGGCCAATGGGTAGATTCAATTGATCAATGATAACTAGGCCACATCTCTACTGGCTGACAAACAGTTACTGATGTCATATTAGTAATGGTTCATCAGACAGTTAGAGATGACACATGACGAATGACGTGTCAAGTATATTAAGATCAACAAGATTCGTTGGCCTGCAACTCCAGCATCAGCATCATGGCCTGCGGCATGGCACTAAGACTGTTATGGCACTCTAGCTTTAATCTCATGGTCTCACCACTCACAAGGTTCTCACCTGCGTTGTCAGCATTATGGCGGCGCTCATTTGCTTGAATCTTTACAAAATGTTCCAAGATATGGAGACTCTCTGTTCCATTTTTGAGGGTCTTATATATCTCTTTCTCGTTATATTGTAATAATTTCTCTTCTCTAATATAGTCTTTCCATTTGAAAAAACAGAACATACTTTCAGTAATTGCGCCTAACTATCACCATTTCAGTAATGGCCTACTAGTGCCTATCATGAGATGTATTTTGAAGACAATTTTTCTGCGGCTAATACAAAAAAATTAAGACCAGTTTTCTAATAATGAAAGGCCAGAGTTAGTACTAGAAACCTCATCACTTCCAGTTTTTGAACAGGCAATGGACAAGCGGCACTTGGTACTATCACTGCTGGTTTCCAAACCGGCAATAACACTCAAGTATCACTCTGGTTCACAGTGATACTCATTTGAAGCAAAAAAGAAAAAGATATGATTTCAATGCCAATATCCATTGTTAATTGATAGTACTATGTATCCAAATATCCAACAATCACAGCGAAGTCAACCACCCATAATCTAAATGAACTAAAAAAAGGGACAATGCGTCCATATGCACAACAATTCAACCCTGTGACAATTCAATCACAACCGGGGAAACAATGGTGCACCTGATTTGCGGGGAATCTGGCACATTAGGTGTCGGAGCCACAACACCTCGTCGTTGACACCTGGGGGTTGAAAACGGGGCCGGTATTTCCTGCCCGCCCGCCTGGCCCACGGAAAGCATACGATAGACAAAAATGGATACCCGCTACTATCTGAATCCGAATCTAAATCCCTTAAAAAATATGATATAGGATACTGAAAGATTTGTATCCACCCGTATGTACCGTATTATCCAACATACAACAAAATCTATTATGAGCCCACTTATAAACATGATAGAAGATTGGTCAATCACCGTTTTTATGAGCTCACAAGTAATATTGCATGTTTTTCCTTAATATATCATTGAATAGTTTTTTTACACTCTAATTGCATCCATTGTTTTAATATCTATGGATTAGGTAGATACAAATAGATATCTGTTTCCAAATCCGGTTCCAACTTCGAAAAGAAATATGGGATAGGATACGAGAATGGTGTGATCCAATCAGACCCAAGCAGATTTCACCCTTATCTGGGGTCGCTACAATGGTTGTCGAAGCTGCATCACCTTGTCGCCATCGCCTGATGCTGCTACGATGGGTTGCATCGCCGTCATCCTACTGCACCATGTCGTTGTTGCCGCCAATCAGCAATATCTACCCCCACCCTCCTCATCCCAACCCACCATATCGCCTCCTGCCCTATCCACTCCACGGTGAAACCTCTTGCCGTCTCCCTTCCACTGTACCACATCTTTTGCACTACAAATCTGACGACCCTAAGATGGGGGGGGGGGGGGGGGGGCAAGATCTAGCTAGACTAATCTCACATCGGTCAGATAGTGGTAGCACCGGTCTTGGGAGAGGAAGGGTTGAGGCGATGCCAGTGGCCCTAAGCCAAGGAGGAGGTAGAGAAGGGAGGGGTGACGGCACCAACAGCACCAAGTAGGGAATAGAGAGGGGGACGCGGCCAGTGGCCCTAGGCTATGAAGAGGGAGGAGGGGCAGGTGGCACCGGTGGCCCCAGGCCAGGGAGTTGGAGGCAGAGCAAGCAATTGAGAGAGTAGGATGGGTAGACTGACACGGCGTTAGCTAAATGTTAAATATATAGAATCATAAATACGAATCTTGGCCTTCCAATTTATGCCTAACAGTGACTATCATTGCCAGTTCACTTCTTTTTTTTTTGTTAGGAGCCCCTCATTGCTGTTGGTTCTAATTAAAGGTTTAGATTGCTCTTTCTGTACTAGTGTAATCAAGAGCCAAGAGAGTGGAATGATTGGGCAAGCTCCTAAGCTTGGGCCCAATGGCCCATAAGCCCACAATTAGCTAACCTAGGGTTTTGCCCTAGCTATGTAGTATAGACTCCTGATTTGCCCACTGCCCCCAATATTTTGCCTTAAAGTTTGCTGAGGTCAGTTTTTTCCCCAATAGTCCCCTTGAACCTTATCTCTCACATATCCCCTCCAATTCTCAATCTTGCGATTATATGCAGGTCAAGATCTCGCGTGGGAAGGGGTTCCGCAAATGGCATAGCCCCATATATAGGGAGTCATATCAACTTCGATTTGGTAAGCTTCCTCGGCGTAGCAAGAACTCCACTCTTCTGATGCATGCCCTTTCTTGTCTCTCCCCAAAGCATGCTGGTGGCTAGCATCTGAACACCTTTGCAACTGAGATCCATGATCGCACACAATAGCAGCAGCGATCTCCAAGCTGGCTAGCAGAGGGGGATGATCTCCCATCCCACATGTGGGATGACCCATGTAGCTAGATTTATGTTTCTTTCCTTATAACAAAAGATCAGCCTGATAGCTTGCATTTTCTGTCCGGTGTCCAGCTGCGTGGTTCTTTTGTTTGTCTGCCTGTCTGAAACTCTAAATCATGCATTTCATATAGTTTGGCTACTTTGGTGTAACCAGCACAGACTGAAATTTTGGTTATACGTTTTCTTGCTTTGAAGTAGTATGATTGTGGCTTTTCCATAGACTACTGCAGAGGGGATTGGCCATCAGGGGTGGAAACTAATTACTGCGGAGGGCATTGGCCATCAGGTTTAGTTTGTAGATTGCTAATCAAAAAAATAAGTTAATTGATTGATGTACAAGCAACGACACAGAGAAGATTCTACGATGGCATAATAATATATTCATGCTAGAACATAATTAGGAGAGAACTTAGGAAAGTGGATCTTCAGAAGAAATATGTTGCCTCTAGGCCAAATCATCCTCTTCATACATGAAGAAGTAGATCTGTACTTGACATAATTGTTTTAGACATAATTCTCCCCCTCGTTGCTTCTGGCTTGTTGATAACTAGCCCTTTCATTGCATGCATGTTTTCCTCTCTTAATTTCCAGTTGATTCGGGATTACCTTTGTACTGGCAATACTGTTGGCGTTTGAACCTGTTTTGAGATATATATGTAGCCATTTAGTCCCAAAAAGGTGTGAAACTGTGCTGCAGTGTGCAACGCATATATGGTTTTTGTGGCCAAAAGTTTATACTATTTCTCCACGATACATGCTGTTATAGTGCCAGATAATCACTTTTTTCACTAGTCTGAACCATACCTAAAATTTCATTGTTATAATTGGTTTTGCTTTTGAAATGGGATAAAGAAAAATAATTCTTTCAGCATTGCATGTTGTCAGGAATCAATATTCTTGTTTATCACCAAGGAACATTTCTTAAGAGCACATCATAGTAGTATTGTAGGAATCATTATGAATCTCCTGTTTTATGTTAGTTTTACATGGTCCAATGCTACTTTTCGATGTATGTATTTGTACCGCTAGGGCCAAGGAGCTAGGTTTTGATTGAATGTAATTTGTGTGGAATTGACAGCTACATTTAGTATTTGGATGTGGCTGTGCAAGCAAAGCATATATCTGATGTTGGTTTACATTTAGTTTTGTTAATTTGTAACTAATTATGGAGGCATTCTCTGTTTCATGTATGAAAACGAGGTATGTGTTACAATTTTCCTTTCGCCTCAATCAGATGGAAACATGGTGCATGGATCAAATACATTTTTTCACTCTCAAAACATGGTATATCTCCTTGTTGTGTATACATTTAGGTCATCTAAAAGAGAAACAACTATTTATACATAAAGCGGAGACTTCAAACATCCAGGGTTGAGCCAATATTTTCTGATACCACTAAAGATAAAATTGGGCTCTCATGATATTGTTACTCATTGTATTCGTTTAGCCTTTGGTCAAGTTTTCTGTAAAATATGTTCATGACATGTCATTGGCAAACTGATCACCAATTGTACTCAAACCCGGTGGAGAAAAATCGTACTTGTATGGGCATTTTATTTTGAAATACTTCCATTTCTTCTTCATCTTTCTTGTCAATTAATTAGAATTGATATCCATGCTTGCTTTGTATTGCTGTAACCTTGATGTCATAAATTTCAAAAAATTAATGTGATCTTATCTACCTTTTAATTTGTTTCTATTGCTGCAGGTTAGGAAGGTGTTGAAAATGGAGGGAAAATCTGAAGCCACATCTACAGTAGCTAACACTGCACCCACTGCACCTGCTTATATTCCCAGATATGACAAGGATGATAAACATAAAGCTTTCATAGTTTGTGCTCTCACTGCTTTACCTATTCCTTCAAAAGTCACACAACCTCCTGAGACATCAACGCATGCTAAGTGGCAGCGTCGTACATTTTGGACAGAATGTGGGAACTGCAAGGAGAAGAAGAAATTTCCGATATCAGACCTGAATTGCCATCTTGTTTGCCCTGTCTGCACAAAAACATTTACAGCAGTTGAGGTAGCTAGACCTAGGAATACTGCTCTTAACAGTGCAGAAAAATTGGATACAGTTGTGCCTTGCAATATTAAGACTAGAACTGCTCGTGAAGGAGGACAGTTAAGTAAGATGTTCCCTAAGTCTGATGTCGACAAGCTTTTGCAAGCAAGGATGAAGGAGATCTCAGGAAAGAAGCTCAAAGAAAGCAAGCAAGCAGAAGATAAAGGACAATAGCTAATCACTACCAGAAAACGCTATTTTCGTGAGGGTGACGAATTTTCGTGAGGGTTTTTAATGCACCCTCACGAAAATGTGCAACGAAAACCCTCACGAAAACATATTTTCGTGACGGCGCACCGTCACGAAAATGATTTTCCCCTCACGAAAATAGTGTACAGTGCCATCTACCTCACTCGGACAAGAAAGCACTAGACCAACCGGTGGCGTAAGTATTTCACATGTGATTATACCCGTACCAAAGCACCGGATCGGCGGGAGGATGGGTGACCTCCTGGGAAGTCCTTTTTCGTGAGGGTGAGGTAATTTTCGTGAGGGTGAGCACCGTCACGAAAATATTTCGTGACAGTTAACCCTCACGAAAATAACATTTTTCTGGCTTCTGATTCGTGAGGGGATTTTCGTGAGGGTAGACCGTCACGAAAATATTTTCGTGAGGGTATTCCTATTTTCGTGAGGGTATTTTAACCCTCATGAAATTTCAAAATTCTGGTAGTGAATTGAGCAAATGGCGCCCATCCAAGGTTTGGTGCTATTATTGTCAACTAATTTAATATTTTTTGATGTTTCCAAAAGTTTTTCTTTGCAATGTTCTATGTTTGCTAGTTACCAAAGTTTCTTTCAACGGATTTTTTTTATTGAAAACATTTCCTAGCAAAAGCATTGATTTGTTCATACAACTCAATTTGACTAGCTGTAGAGCCTTTATTTTTGCTTAACATATTCAAAAGCATACAAGTCTGTATAAAACTAAGTGTATCTTACTTGTAAGCTGTCCGTTTACTCACAGCTATATATCTCATTCGATATATTATGGTCTTGATTTCAATAAATAAAATGAACGTTGCTATAGCTCCAAATGATCATGATTTTCAGACCCAGGCCCTATTCTTCTCAAATTATTCACTAGATTAGTGAAATAGATTATTTGCTCCACGCTTAAAAAATTTGTTTTCTTAAAAAAACTTTCTTCTTATGCATTATTTAGACCACTTATTTTAAACTATTTATTAAGTTTATTTCTCAAAATATTTAATTTATTGTTATAATTAAGTAGATAATCCGTAATAATAATCCATTCAATAATCTAAATCAAATAGGGCTGATCCAAATCTGTTTATATATAGACTGGTCTGATAATGACCAAAAGATATTGAATTCTGTATTGTAGCTTGGCATTACATTTCCTCATTTTAATAGTTTTCAGTCCATGTTTTGTGTACTAATCCCGGTAGGCCTTCCTGTGAACAAAAATGCATATATATACAATGAATTATTACTTGAGTTATATGACATATAGGTGCCTTTCCATTTTAATATTTGATTCAAATACTTATTAGTTGATACTGGTTAATTTGTTTATTGTTTGATAACGGTTTATCCTTGTTAGTATGAGATTGTTTTTAAATAAACATAAATTTATTTATTTATCACCTGAGTGAATATTCGAAATTTCTGATTCTAAGTACCTATTTGTTCAGAAGCACAGTGGTGGAATTTGAAGGTGGCAAACAATGTTGTAAGTTGTGAGCATATGCTAAAATGTGCAACTTACGAGTTCAAAACAGAAGATTTCTACATGAAGATTTCTGGATTGTAGCTTAAAAGAAAGCTATATAGACAAGATATTTGTCCCTAAACAAATGTTTAAGTAGATCAAGATAGTACCATATATTTAAAGAAGTGAATGCTGAGAACCCTGTGAGGTTTATTGTTATTGGAGAACCATAAAGTTTATTTGCATTATTTTGGGGTCTGTGAGCTTCGAAAAATGCATGGAATGCTTCTAAATTTTTTATGTTAAATTTCTCGTTTGATGGGTGAGGCCGTTTACTTGGTATATTAGAGGAGCGAAATATCGCTAGAGGAAAAAATCGTATGGTATAAAACATTTGGAATGTTTTACGATAGTCATCCATGCCTTAACGTATTCTAATGTGTGAACTTAGACAGGCTTGCTGATGGACTCAAATGATATGTGATTAGATGTGACATCTATGCTATAGTACCTGTGGGGCGCTTTAATTATGGGTTCCAGAAAAAATTAGAAGAGCGGAGTGAAATATTTTTTTCTCGAAAAGACGACCGGAGGGCTCTGAATGTGTAGAAACTTATCAAGCTGAGTAAAATAGACTATATGTTTGCTATAATTGGAGTTCATATAAAGTCAAGACGATCATATCTTTTTGAGCCATTGGATTTGAGTTAACTCCCCTAATTAATCCTCTGGCAATTAGAGAAGAACAGAAAAATAGGGAGAGATCGAGAGCCTGGGCCCTGTCGAACTGCACCTCTCTCTGTAGCTGCGCTGCCGGAGGCCGCTGTCCTAATCGCTGCCCGCCCATCTATCACTTCGCCAACCATGTCACCACAGCTACGGATGAAAATGGTCGGAAACACTCGAAAAACTTCTCAATTGTTTTCTATTTCTACATTTGAATATAAAAGCGAAAATAAAAACGGTAAAGCTGGACACGAAAACGAACACGAACTTACGGAATTTCAGGAATTTCGAAAACGAACCAATTCGAGCGGAATTATGTCGAACATGATCGGTATACGAAAATTAAATACGAAATACCGACCCACAATGCATAACAATTAACAAGTGCATGATCCACTACATAACAATTAATAAGTACATGATCCAGTACTTACTTGGAAGCAGATGGAGGCGCGGCCGATGGCGAGGTCGACGGTGTTGAGGACGAGGAAGCGGGTGGGCGCGGAGACGTCGATGAGGACGGATGCGGCGCTAGTGAAGCTGCAGGTGATGAGGTTGGGGCCGAGGCGAAGCTCGTACCGCCACGGCGCCGCGAACCGTGGGAGCCACGCCTGGCCGCGGAACTGGTCGGCGGCTGGGGGGCAGCGGAGGGAGGCGCGGGGCGCGGGGGCCCGGGGGACGGCGGTGGGGAGGCGCAGGGCGCGGGGGCCCGGGGGGTGGCGGGCCTGGGGGGCGGCGGTGGTCGGCGGTGGGTAGGCGCCGCGCGGGGGCCGGGCCTGGGCAAGGCGCTGGCGGCCGGGTCGAGGCACTCGAGAGGAGACGAGGAGAGATCGAGAGAACCAAATTTCGGTTTGAACCGAATTTCAAAAACGGAATATTTCGAATTAAATGTAGAAAAGTAGAAAACGGTCGAAAAACGTCCAAACCGTTTTCGTTCCGATTTCGAATTTGGTGTTCCGAATTTCGAACCGAATTCGAATTTGTCTGAAAATACGAATTCATCGGGTTAAATATAGAAAACATGCGGTTCGGTTCGGGGTATTTCCGTTCCGTTTTCATCCCTAACCACAGCTGTGCTGCCATAGTCGCTGGCGCCGCTTGCTGCTATACCGCTTCTGTTATGCTCGCTGCTGCTGCTGCTGCTCGCTGTTGTTTTTGCTGGCTGGGAACACAACAGAAGAAAAGGAGCACGAACAGAGGAGAAGGAAATAAGGGAGAAGGAAAAGGGCAGAAAAATTAACAGAGTCAACCAAAGGTAGATCAAATATATATATTATGGATGCAACAATAGATTTGGGAACCACCTATTGATTAAATATTTTTAAAAAATAAATTCATCAATCGATCTCTCTCACGTGTTGGATGTGTTGGCCCAGCTCACACTCTCGCTATACACGCACAACACTCAGGCACTCAGTTCACTGAAGAAGATGAACAACAGTAGGACGCTTTTGTTTTTGGCACAGCACACCACCACACACTTTTTTACTTCTATTCACCCATTAATCACACACTGACCACATGGTTAAATAGCACAAACTCAGCCACGTCGCACTACTCAGCTAAGCACTTTGTGGCTTAATCACCTACCTACATGTAGACCACATCTTCTTACATATAGAGCACCACTAGCTAACTAACACACATGCAGGGAGCTGACTAATCCACTTCTCACGTCATAGACCCAAACTCCACTTGACTCGTCCACACCAGGCCAACATGCACCACCAAGCTAGGACTTGTTGCATACATTCACTTGTATGCAGCTATGGCTCTTTCTCTAATCAAACTAACACACGCACTCACACATGCATATGACTAACACGATAAATAACAAAATAAAAACCCAACAGGATTGGGATCATACGATAGCAAAAAAAAAAAGGATATTTTTTGACAACCCCTCTGTGGATTCTCTAACAGGCCCTTAACGTGTTTTGACGGGCCTTTTACGGGTTGCGATTCTTGGAATAGTTCTTTGAGTTTGGGCCAGTAACCCAATAATGACTCTGAGTTCAGTAGCCAAAAAAACACTATGACATGTGTGTTGTTTTGCAACTCAAGACGCATGCAAAAAGTCACGGGAAGAAAAAACAGATGAGAAGAGAGTAGATCAAAACAAGTGAACAAAGATTGGAGATCAAGACGAGCTAAAAAAGAAGAAGCCAGAAAAAAGATGAGCAGATGAAACACAAGAATTCGTAGCAAAAAACACACCGGGAAGAGGGGTTTTTTTGGTTTTCGGTTGGTACCTAGGATTGCTTGACTATGGAGGCAAAGGTAATATTTCCCAAACTCTCTTTTCCCAAAAACACAAAACCAGGAAGGTAGGAACAGCAAAACTACCCTGACATGCAACTGCTGGGTGCCCCCAAAAAGAAAGACTTCCCTACATGGAGTGCCATGGTCCTAATGAGTAAGTTTAGTTCCCTAAATGTTAGTTTTAAGACAAGGCATGACACCTACATCATATATATCTGTAGTAAACCACCCCTTGCTTAGCAAACATGTAAAAAAAATCAGAGCACATAACAAAAAGAAGAGAGGAATAATAGCATCTTCAGTCAGGAATCCAATAATTTGAATTTTAGTTGAATTTTTCATATGTAATCCGAGGGGAGGGACTAGCTAAGCTACACTTTTTCATATGCATTTTAGTTGATTTTTTTTCTGATTTGTCGAGTTCGATGGGTGCTGGTTTGCATGCCGAGATGGTTGCTCCAATGGGTGTTAATTAGTGTGTGTGTATATATATATATATATATATATATATATATATATATATATATATATATATATATCTCACAGCCTCACATATGCACACAATGCACAACAGTAACACATATAGGTTCTTATTGTTGGAAATAAATCTCTCGGCATGGAAACCCGAGGTGATCATTCATGGTTTTTCCACCCGTTGGTATGTGTGATCACAACGATCACAACTGCTTTCCATTTAGGCCACGCGTGATGATTGGAAGCGCGCCAAAACATTCTTTTTTGGAGCAGCCCCCGATTCCCTCAGTGCAACATTAAAAAGGGAGAGGGTGGCCTTGAGATAGGTGACGATCTTGAGATAGGTGACGATCTCTCTCATGGTTCCTCTCTCCCGACAACCCTAAACCGTAGCTGATACTTAGAGCGCTGGAAGGGAAGAGAAAGGCCGTTCTCGGGCAGTGTAGGTGGCGACCGGAGGGGCTGCGCTACCTCACCCGTACTACTCAGATCAACCCCGCAACACCGACCGCTGCCGTTTGGGCCGTCACCCGGTTAGCACAGTAGCGGGCCACGCGGTTTGGGCCCTGCGCACCGGCTGCATAGTAATGGGCCGAAAGAGTTTATGGGCCAATTTCTCTTTTATTTATTTCCAGCCATTCTTAATTTCTTTTCCATTTACGGTACTTATTTAATTGACATTTTATGCTCAAAAATTGCTAAAAAATTATAGAAAAAAATTTGTTAATTATG
Source organism: Oryza meyeriana var. granulata (assembly GCA_003991445.1). NCBI lineage: Eukaryota > Viridiplantae > Streptophyta > Magnoliopsida > Poales > Poaceae > Oryza > Oryza meyeriana. Next base: position 64,915 of record RYFJ01002211.1, read on the forward strand.
TCTGGCTAATCTTCAATTTATATAGTCCATTTAGTTGTTGTCTCATGCTCAATTTTTTGTTGGAAAATTATGAGGTTAATTGCATTAAATTCTTCTAGTTAAATGGAACCAACGAGAAATTTGACTAGATGCTTTTCTCACGATATGAATTTATATTTTCTACCAACGTCGATTATAAATTCATGTCGGTTTATGGATAAGTTAATTTTTTTCTTGATTATATTGGCCCAACGGTATATAATTGAGAAATCTATTTGAATCATTATGTGTGTGATTAATTATACCAACGTAGATTAATTACATACATGCTTTACTTATGTCTTTCCTCGTAATTTTTCAGTTCTTGGTCAGCTTAGAGAGCTTGAGCCCCTCGATGGGACCAACTATGCCAAATGGAAGAGTAATGTGCTACTCAACCTAGGCATGTTGGATTATGATTATGCTATTAGGGAGGATTCCCCTGTGGAACCTCTCCACACTGATGATAATTACATAGAACTTAAGAAACAATATGAGGAGAAATTAGCAACATGGCATAAATCCAACAGGATATCTCTCATGTATATTAAGAGTAATATTTCCCTGCTATTACTCCATTGATGTACGGATGTATTTAGCTAATATTTATGAGAATTTTAAGAGTTCTCTCAAGACTTATGCTAGTACAATAATTATACAAATGATAACAAGCCACTATAATGGTAAAGGTGGCATTAGAAAACATATCATGGAGATGTCCGCCATGGCCTATGAGCTTAAGTCCATGGACATGGCCATCTCTGATGGTTTCTTAGTCCACTTCATCATGAGTTCACTGTCCCCTGACTATGGTCCATTCAAGATTAATTACAACACTTAGAAGGATAAATGGACCATAGCAGAGCTGATTTCTCACTCTGTTGAGGAGGAAGAGCACCAAAAAGCTGAAAAGCATAAGAGGCAAGAACAATTGAACCTCCTCAATAGTGCTGGTGGGAAAAGGAATTTCTATAAAAGGAAGAGCAGCAACTCCCAAAAGAACAATAATAATAAGAAAAAGAAACATAATCTAGCTCCCACTTAGGCAAATCAGGGCCCTCAGGCTGCCTAGAAGGGCAAGGCACAAGCTCCAGTTGTACCATTTCTGTGCAAATTTTGCAAGGAGGAAGGCCATGCACAGAGGGACTGTCCAGGCTTCAAAGCTTGGCTTATTAAACATGATAATAGTTTTGTTGATTTCGATTCTAATGTTGATGAATCATTTTATATTGATTTTACCTATGATACATGGTGGGTTGACTCAAGTGCCACCGTGCATGTTGCTAATTCATTATAGGGATTCTGTACCGTGAGGACCCTAAAAAGAGGGGACAAAATCCTAAGAGTGGCTGATGGAGCTCAGATTGAAGTTCGGGCTGTTGGAGAACTTCATCTTCGACTTCCTAGTGGCTTTAATCTATTACTTTACGATGTCTTAGATGCTCCCTCTATCAAGAGGAAGCTTATATCTGTAATGGTTTTAACTCAGACTGGTTATGAGTGTACTGCCGCTAAAAACAAATGCATTATTAAGTATAATAATAATGATATTGGTCTTGCCATCATGCAAGACAAGCTCTATTTACTCCTTTTGGATGATAATGTAATAAACGCTGTAAATGCCTGTAATGAAAATGAGACGTCTCCAAAATTGTGGCACTGTCGTTTAGGCCATATTTCTAAGGGGAGAATGGAGTGTCTCATTAAAAAAGAGATACTTCACCGCTTAGACTTTTCGAATGTGGATCATTGCTTAGATTGTATTAAGGGTAAATTCATTAAGACAATTAAGAAAGGAGCTATTAGGAGTACGAGTCCATTAGAAATAATTCACACTAATATATGTGGACCGTTCTCTGTAACACCTATTGATGGCTATGACTTGTTTATAACCTTCACGGATGACTACTCCCGTTATGGATATATTTTCCCCATTAAGGAAAGATCTGAATCACTTGATAAGTTTAAAATCTTCAAAGCTGAAGTAGAAAATCAGCATAATGCGAAGATAAAAGTAGTGAGATCAGATCGAGAAGGAGAATATTATGAGAAACATACCACTTATGGACAAAGTCCTGGACCTTTTGCACAATATCTTCAAGAGCATGGAATAGTTGCTCAATATTCCATGTCTGGAGAACCAAAACAAAATGGAATGGCAGAGCGTTGTAACCGTATACTTATGGATATGGTACGTAGTATGCTTAGTCATTCTACTCTGCCTGTGAATTTATGGATGGAAGCACTTAAGACAGCTGCCCACATACTTAATAGAGTTCCTAGTAAGTCAGTTCCCAAAACACCTTATGAATTGTGGACTGGGAAAAAGCCGACATTTCAATATTTACGTGTGTGGGGCTACGCTGCAAAGGCCAAAATATTCAACCCAAAGCAAAATAAATTAGATCCTAAGACTGTGAGTTGCCATTTCATTAGATACCTAGAAAGGTCTAAGGGGTATCGATTCTATTGCCCAGACCACGTGACTAAGTTTGTAGAAACTAGGCACGTAGTATTCTTAGAAAATAATGAAGTCTAAGGGAGCTCATAGGAAAGGGAGATCAATCTTGAAGAAATTTGGAGTAATATTATACTGGATATCCAAGAGAATAATATACCTCCGATTATAGCACCACCACCTCAAATTGAGGCCGTTGTGCAACAAAACATAGTGACTCAGAATGAAGTAACAATAGATGTGAATTCTAATAGTACACCTTTTGTTGAGAACACTAATGATTTAAATGTCGATCCTCAACAAACTTCTGAGGCACATAATGAAGAATAGAATGAACAGATTCCTCATGAACCTCCTACTCAAATAGTGACCAATAATGAACCACTTAGAAGTTCACAACGGGAGAGGAGGTCTGCTATCCCAAATTATTATGAGATTTATTTAAGCGAAGATATTGGGAAAGCGACTGATCCCACCTCATTTAAAGAAGCCATGATGAGTGATCATTCATTCAAGTGGCTTGAGGCTATGGAGGATGAACTTAGATCCATGAGTCCTAATGGAGTCTGGGACTTAGTAAAAATTTCCCAAGGAGAGAAAACAGTAGGCTGTAAATGGGTCTACAAAACTAAGCTTGACTCTAAAGGGAATATCGAAAGGTTCAAGACAACACTTGTGGCTAAAGGTTTTTCACAGAGAGAGGGAATATATTATAATGAAACTTTTTCCCCTGTCTCTAAGAAAGACTCGTTTAGAATTGTCATGGCACTTGTTGCTCATTTTAACTTAGAACTCTATCAGATGGATGTTAAAATTGCATTCCTTAATGGTAACTTGCATGAAGATGTATACATGGCACAACCCGAGGGTTTTGCTGTGGAAGGCAAGGAACATCTGGCTTGCAGACTTAAGAAATCCATCTTTGGATTTAAACAAGCGTCTAGACAATGGTATCTTAAATTTGATGAAATAATTAAGAAGTTTGGATTTAAGGAGAATGAGGTGGATAATTGTATTTATCGTAAGATTAAAGATGAAAAATTTACAATACTAGTACTCTATGTGGATGACATCCTATTAGCAAGCAGCGATAGTAACATGCTGCATGAAACAAAAGGATTCTTATCATCAAATTTTGATATGAAGGATCTCAGTAAGACATCTTATGTATTAGGCATTGAAATACACCGAGACAGATTTAACAGAGTATAACAGAGTATTAGGATTATCTCAGAAAGCTTACATTAGCAAAGTATTAGAAAGATATAATATGAGTAAATGCTCTGCAACGCCTGCACCAATAATTAAAGGGGATAAATTTGGACTATTCCAAAGCCCAAGAAATATGTTAGAATCAGATCAGATGAAACTGGTACCATATGTTTCAGCTGTCGGAAGCCTAATGTATGCTTAGGTATGTACACGTCTAGACTTAGCATTTGTAACAGGGATCCTTGGCAGATTTCAGTCGAATCTAGGTTTAGATTACTAGAAGGCTGTAAAGAAAGTCCTGCGCTATTTGCAAGGCACTAAGCATTACATGCTAACATACAAAAAGTCTAATAAGCTTGAAGTCTTAGGCTACTCAGACGCTGATTTTGCCGGGTGTGTAGACACTAAGAAGTCAACATCAGGTTATGTCTTCACCCTTGCAAAAGGAGCAATCTCATGGAAAAGTTCCAAACAAATACTGACTGCATCGTCGACAATGCAGGCAGAATTTGTGGCATGTTATGAAGCTACAGGGCAGGTCGTATGGCTTAAGAACTTCATCTCTAGACTGAGAGTGATTGACAGCATTGAAAAACCAGTCACAGTATACTGCGATAATAAAGACGCAGTATTCTATTCGAGTAACAACAAGTCGAGTGGTGCTGCCAAACACATTGACATTACGTATCATGTTGTGAAAGATAGAATCCACGATCAAATCATTAATGTTGAGCATATTAGTACTAAGTCAATGCTCGGGGATCCGCTAACCAAAGGCTTACCTCCCAACTTATTTAAACATCATGTAGCCGACATGGGAATAACTGAATGCCTTTGAATCAGTGATTCTGGATATAGGGGCATTAGTCTCAACTGACTCCCATTAGAATTAGACAGAATTCTTTTGAAATTCTATAGTGAACTATAGGTATCGGAGTTTTGGTAGTGCATGACTAACTACCTTGACGCGTTGCCTTAGAAAACTTTTCTATTAAGAACGGATTCATTAGCCTCAAGATCAGGGAGAGAATGTTGGAAATAAATCTCTCGGCATGGAAACCCGAGGTGATCATGCACGGTTTTTCCACCCGTTGCCGTGCGTGATCACAGCGATCATGATCGCTTTCCATTTAAGCTACGCGTGATGATCAGAAGCGCGCCAAAACATTCCTTTTTGGAGCAGCCCCCGATTCCCTCAGCACAACAGTAAAAAGGGAGAGGCCGGCCGTGAGATAGGTGACGATCTCTCACGGTTCCTCTCTTCCGACAACCTTAAACCCTAGCCGATCCTTAGAGCGCTGGAAGGGAAGAAAAGGGCCGTTCTCAGGCAGTGTAGGTGGCGACCGAAGGGGTTTCACTACCTCACCCGTACTACTACATCCCCGACGAGCACCGGTGAGGTTCGAGGAGCTTCATCCTCTACGTCCACACCGGACTTCGCCGAGAAAATTGAAGGCATCGTAATGGCTTCAAACCATACCGGTCAGTACTCTAATTCCGCATTAGGTGATCATAATTAGGCTAAACATTTGATCTTAGTAGATCAAAATAATCTACACTTATTTATTTAAATTGTCCCATTATGACATCCATCGGGTATATTCTTTTGCCATTATTAGTGTTACATTACGCTAAGCTAGGTTAGCCAATTCTGGGAACCTCAGCCACTGTGTCAACCCAAAGAATAACACGGTTCTCGTCTACTACTTGGGGGATGATTTTTCCCACTGGAAAGACGACGACGATAAGGTCAGGGCGGTATGCCTCAATCTTCTCCTTGGCCTCCTTGATAGTTAGGCCAACTAACTCCGGCCACTCTATCTTAAGGGCATCGCGCGGCTTGTTGTTGGATGAACTCATCATCACAGGAAGTCAAGCAAATACCTACAAATTAATAGCATTGGTTAATCCTTGATTAAAGGACCTATATGTGGAACAAAATACTTTGGCTTAACTAATTTGATTGTTTCTTAAATGTATCGAAGATAGCCGGCAAGAAGATGTGTGGAAGATCGAGCTAACATGTAGAATACAATGTTGACAAAGGACAAGCACGAGTCAGTTGAAACTCTTTTGTCAAATGAAATGCTAAATTACATAAGAACAACATCTGAAACCATTCTACATCGAGCAAAAAGGACTTCATCCAAATTTATAAACCAACATTTGCTGAATATATCCCGCAGAAAAATAACATGTAATGAATTGCATTCGGAGACTCGATCTAAAGTACACAAGAGAGTAACATGTACTTACAAGCAGTTTAGAGTGCTTGCTATCGAATGTATGTTGCAGTGTGTCCCAATGGTACATTCTGGATCTAGATATCTCTAGTGGTTTGTTGTAGGCTGAAGTTGGTTGTGTTTTGTATTTATAGGCTTCTGATGACAAAATATAGAACAACTTGTTAGATCAACTTCGATTTTTCCACTGCCGTGAGTGAACAGCCTTTTGCCAGTTGATAAACATTATGCATGGAGGCACATGCATGCTAACGCGTTGTAGACTTTGTCAACATTCTGGAGTTGGAATACACTTTCATGGAGACCATACTATGGATAAACCATTACAATGTCTGGAACATAAATACAAAATATAATCAGCTCAACCAATACTCAAACAGAGCATCTCCAAAAGACTAACCAAATCAGGCTAGCCAAATGATCATTTGGCTACCATATTTCCTACACACTCCAAGAGGCTAGCTAAACCCGGCTAGTCAAATCCTGTCGATATTTTATATCGGCAATAATAATATGGGGCTACTCGTGAGACCTAAACTTGATGGATTGCAAAGAAGCACGAAATGATTTATCCTGGTTCAGGCCCTCGAGGTGAGGTAATACCCTATTTTCAGCTGTTGTGTATTGTTTTTGAGGTTTCTCTGGTGAGATTGTGATATGCCCCAGGGGGCTCCCTACCCCTCTTTATATATTGGAGGGATGAGGATTACAGGGTAGGAAACGCAGTCGGATACGACCAAGAGTTTTCTTTATCAGTACATAGAGTATCTGGCTAGGATTATATCCCTTTTCTTGTCATGCAAGGTAATATGAAGCCAAGTCTTATTCTATCTCCAATAGCAGGAGCCGGCCCATCCTCTGTCCGAGTGGCCGTAATTGCCTTCCTTGAGGTACCCGGGGCCCATGGCCTCCACAGTAGCCCCTGAGACCTTCATAGTTGAGTCACAGCTGATGCCGAGTGCTCATCCTCCACGGTGAAGTCTTCCCGAGTGCATTGCTCCCGAGTACTCTTTGTCTGAGTGCTGCTTCTCCCGAGTCCTGCTTCATGTCAGCTGGCAGCGAGGCTATGAAGGTCTTCATGTAGATGTAGGAATAGTGTGCGCCGAATAGGCGCACCTATTAGGTGTAGCCCCCGACTTTGTGCTTAATTGTGAAGACAATTAAACATAAAGTCAAAGATCTTTAACCTTGAAGTCTTTCCCGAGTAGATTACTACTGGTATATGAGACTCTTCGGTATCATGTCAACCGGAATATGATTTATAGTCTTGCCGAGTAGGGAACTACTCGTATATAGGACTCTTCGACTTCATGTCAGTCGGAATGTGTGTTTATAGTCTTGCCGAGTAGGACGCTACTCGTATATGGGACTCTTCAGCTTCATGTCAGCTAGAAAAGAGGTTTATAGTCTTTCCCGAGTGGCGTCCCACCCGGAAGTTAGACTCCTCCGCATCATGTCAGTGGGAATGAGAAATTTATAGTCTCTCCCGAGTAGTGCACTACTCGAAAGTTAGACTCTTCAGCGTCATGTCGGCTGGAATAATGTTACTCATGGCAACTGGTGGCCACGCATGTAGGCCGAGTACCACTTTATGAAAATAAATCCACAGCGTGGTCAGGTGTACCCGAGAAAGATACCTGCATCCCCAATTTTAATGAAGACCAGCTTGTGATCCTTGTAAGGATATATCCTCGAGACCTGGTGGATAAAACGGATACCCAAACATATATGTTTAGCAATAAGGCTCTCATGAAGCATATCTGTTTACCTCATCGGCTCCTGTTGGTAGCACCAGTGCTATAATTTCAACTCAGCCTGCGGGCGGCCCACATGGAGCATGCTACTGTAGGAACTCATATCTTGGTGGCTGCTACCAAATAAGCCGGCCTGAGCCGACCTATCCAGCATAGCTCTATAGAAGTATCATCCATCGCATGTCAGGATGAGTTTTTTGTTGTTGGTAACCGCAATCAGCCAGAGAAATCCTTATTCGCAAGCCTTTCCGACTTACGTTCTGGATGCAAACTGGTTGCCACATAAGCCTGAGTGGGTATAACGCATGATCTGCTTGCCCTCCTCAGGTGTGACGCAGTGCATGAGAACTCCGGATGCACTTTGACGATGTAAGTCTTCTCTGACTTGGGAAGAGACGAACAGGGTACCCGAACCTTGCATTAACATAGGATTCGGCTAGCGACCCTCATGGGGCATACCCTACCCAACAGAGTTATAGCCAAGCGAGGTACCCGAACCTTGCATTAGCATAGGATTCGGCTAGCGACCCTCATGGGGTGTACCTCACCCAGCCGAGTGATATACGACCCCCGACTAGTGCCGGAAGTCGGTTGTCAGCTCACATGGAGCGTAGCCGGGGAAGATGACGTCCCGACTGGCGCAAGTACTCGGTAAGTAGCCCTCATGGAGCATCCCGAGTGTATTTTGGCAGACTTATCCAGCCCCCGAGCGTAGGAGATAGGCTCGCAGCCTTGAGTTCCTGTCACGCGTATCCGGAGCTAGGCCTGCAATATAAAAATATCGGATGAGTAGCATCTGATGATGGAAATAATCACCCGAATAAAATGTATTTTACAATATATGTAAATACGTGTTCTCCCTCTTTTTGATATTAATTTCCTCGAGTAGTTGACCCCTTACGTTTAAGCACTCTGCCCGACTAGTCATAGCCCCCTAGCGTCGGGAGTTGGCTCATGGCTCTTTCCCGGACACGCGTTTTGGGTGACTTGAGTTCGTCTTACATGGAGCAAAGTTTCACGGATCGAGATTTATGCTACTCGAGTACTTTTGCAATCATTTAAGAGCAAAAACAGAAAAAAGTAAATGTGCAGCTTGTACACCTATTAGGTGTAAGCGGCTGTGGCACTAGCAAGGCCAAGTGAGGAGATGTTTATCAAAAAGTGACTTAGCTGTTCGGTATTTGGGAGTGGGGATGCCATCCTTGCGTTTGGGCTTATGAGCCCCCGAGCATGTCTCTTGTTGTTCTGATAATCCTCAGTTGTTGAAGGTCGAAGACGGTTGTGACTGACTGCCACAATGAAGCCGTCTGACTTGCGATTGTGATTCCCGGCTTTAGTCGGGACCGTGTTGTTGGTGCCCTCCCGCTTCTTCTGTCAGGATGCCTTTTTGTCTTCGAGAGCCTCAGCAACAGCGTGGGCTGAGTCGGCGTACTTGTTTGCCATGTCGAATAGGGCCTTGACAAAGTTGGGAGGCTTCCGCGTGAATTTGTCGATGAACGAGATGTCTTTGACTCCTTTTCGAAAGGCGGCGATGACGACCTCGTCCTTGATCTTCGGGATTGAGTTCCTCTTCTCAGAAAACCTCTTGATGAAGTCACGAAGAGACTCGTTCTTCCTTTGACGCAACTGATATAGGTCGTACTCGGAAGATGGCCTCTCGTATGTTCCCTGGAAGTTGGTGATGAAACGTTCCCGGAGTTCTCCCCAAGAGCCGATTGATTGCTTGGAAAGTCCTGTTAGCCATGTCCTCGCTGAGACGGCTAGAGCAACTAGGAGGTAGTTAGCCATGACTTTGTGGTCACCTCCGGCAGCTTGGATTGCCAGAGTGTATGCTGTGAGCCAGGACTCGGGATCGGTCTTGCCGTCGTATTTTTCGATGCCTGTAGGCTTGAAACCCGATGGCCAGTCGACCTGTTGTAGCTCCTGGGTGAAGGCTGGTATGCCTTCATCGTCATGAGGGCTCCGACTCCGAATACGGCGGCGAGACCGCTCATGGTGGAGGCCAAAGCGCTCGTTCTCGTCTTCCAGTTGGCGTTGCTCATCCTCCTCTCGTTCGCGGCGCCAAGCGCTGACGTTTCGCTGAAGGTCACGCCGTGGTTGGCCTCGGAGCCGCCGGTCGTCGTTGGGATTGCCGAGTGACGTTTGGTTTGACTTCGAGTGCTGCCGACTAGAGCCGGCTGCTCGGTGTCGCTTTGAAGCGGATGAGACTGCCGTTGGGGAAATCGACCGGTTGGTCGGTATGAGCGTATCACCTGACTGTTGGTGTTGTTGACATGCAGCAGCTGTAAGCATGGCTTTTATCCTTGCGATCGTCGGGGTGGCCTGGTGATCAGGTCCGAACTGGAGTGTATCCAGTAGAGTTGCAGCGGCCATGATGTTCTGTTGGGGTGTGACGAAGACGTCGTGGTCGCCGACTCGGGTTTGGAGGACTTGTTGCTGAGCAGTCCGCCCGGCTCTGTGCAGATCGTCGTTGCGGGCGCGCAGGCGTCTTGCTTCTTCCTCTTGTTGTTCTCGCAGTCGGCGGGCCTCCTCCTCTTGCTGTTCGCGTAGTCGGCGTGATTCCTGAGTAGGAGTAGAGCCTTTGGATGCCATGAAGATTTCTCGTGGCGGAGAGAAGCTTGCCGAGCTGCTGTCCGACTTAGAGTCATAGTCCGACTGGAAGTCGGAGTCCGACTTCGAGTCGAAGTCGGGATGGTTGATGGGGATGAGTGTAACTCCGACCTCCCTAGATCCGATCTCGAGCGGCTCGGGGCCGTATCCGAGTCGAACTCCAGGGGATTGGGTTTGCCACGTCGGATGTAGATTGTAGATATCCGCGGCGTCGCCGAGTCCGTACGGGAAATTGACGATCTCTTCCTTTTTTGGCCCGATCTCGGCCGGCTCAAAACCGAGTCCGAGTCGAACACCGAAAGAAAGAGTTGTCCCTGGACTTGGGCGTATTGGAGATCGCCGCAGCATGTCGTGAGAGATTGCTGCAGCATCATGTAGGCCGACTGGCGCGGAGCCGGCTGGTTCCTCGGCAGGTTGGATCGGGTCCGTGTCGGCCAAGGTGAGATTGCCGATCTGGTCGGCAGCGAAGTCGAGGCTTCTGAATGCAATTGTATCTTCGGGAGAGAATTTGCCGCCGTCGACTCCGGTTTTGGATCCATCGAGCTTGTAGATGTAGATCGCGCCGAAGCCCCTACCTGGCGTGCCAACTGTCGATGTTTTACACCGGCAATAAATATATGGGGCTAGTCGGCGGATGGAAACTCGGTGGATTGCAAAGGAACACAGAAGATTTTATACTGGTTCAGGCCCTCAATGCGAGGTAATACCCTACGTCCAGTTGTGGTGTTATTCCTTTGAGGATTTGTGGTGGTGATTCTGGTGAACCAACTCAACCTGCCCTCATGGGGCACCCTGCCTCCCCTTATATACTGGGGGACAGGGTTACAAGGTAGGAGTCTCCATCGGATTACGACTAGGAGATCTCCCCTTAGAGATATAACGCACCCGACTAGGACTGTATATTCCTTTCTATACAAGGCGAAGTCCGCCGAATCTAGCTATATCTCTAATTACAAGGCTAGGCCCATCCTCTGTCCGAGTGGCCCATATGCTTGTCATGAGGTACCCGGGGCCCATGGCATCCACACCAGCTATTGATCCTTATAAGGATATATCCTCAATACCTTAAAATAATCAAGATACCCGAATGAAACGTCCAGAAATTCGTAACCAAAATTCTGAACATTTCTATGTATGAAATCCCTGTCTAAGAAAGCCAGGGTACACAATACCAAGTTGCCATACAGAGTGCGTCTTCCAAACAGGATAAAATTGTCTTACATAAATACAGCGGTGAAAAAAACAAAGCCTATATACAGTTAGTTAAGCGGAGGCTTCCATTCCACAGGCGTCTTGACGGCGGAGCCAGCCTATTCCTCCTGATGATCCTCGTCGGACATGCACTCCATCACTGAGAGGGAAAAGGGAGCAAGGCTGAGTACCACCCACAGTACTCAACAAATCACACACACATATATTCACAATGCACGAGAGACAAAGATAGGTTTAGCGTTCATTTGTGTAAACGCAGTTGCAAATAATGGTAGTTCGCAAATAGTAAAAAGGTTGATTAATTGAGCAATATTAATCCTCTGCTAATCAACATTACACCACGTTAACCAGGCCCAGCCATCCATCCTGTCACTCTACCGAGTTTAAGTCAATTTATTAAAGTGAGACTAATCATGTTGAATCTTAACCAAAATGCCCATGACCGCAGGCGCGGCTATTCGAATAGATTTACTCTGATCAGAGGTGTAGAACTAAGACACAGTCCCGTGTGCCGCGTATCACCATGACACCCCGCGAGAGGCTGTGATAGGACTGTTCACGCAACCTCTCCCTAACCATCTACACCACGCTGAGGTTGCACTGCGATAGACACCCCACATCGGCCAGGCTACCCCCTTGTGCCACAATGGATCCGGAAGCCGATCAACCCGACCCCGAGCCGACCCAACTCCATCACGCCCATTCTCACCAACGGTGCCTAGGAGAGAGAGAAGAACGCTACAAGCCCAGCTGTTGCCACGCTAGCCTGTGAATGTATGGAGTATTTGCCCAAGGGGTCTTGCGAACCGTCCTTAACTGCCATGGGTGCGACCAACAAAACCATGCACCCATAGCCCACCAGTTAGGTCAAATTTTAGTAATTTAACATCAACACATCCAAAGTTCTATTTTCCCAACATTGAGTCGAACCATAAATATAAATTAAAGTATTTAAATTCCCATGTGGGCTAAAGTTTTCTAAGCAGGACTAAGCCTCTTAACAATAGCCTCTAGTCATATTATTACCCAACTACAAAGCTGTACAGGTGGAATAAAGTCAGAGCAATTAAAATTGCATTTATATAGGTCACCCTTCCTACATGAAATGATGAAATAATGCATGTTTATTAATTTAAAACAAATAGTTTGCAATAAATGGGTACAAAATGATCGAGGAAATGATGCGACTTGCCTTGCTCCGGCTCAGCGAATTCAGCAACGACTTCGTAGTAAATTGGAGGGTTGACTGCGTCGGATTCTATAGCAAACAAAGCACAAACAATTAAAAATAGTACATGTGGACACTGAAACAGGGGCTGAAAGTATTTTTAATGGATTGTTGGCATTTTTCTGGATTTAATGAAATTTGAATGGAATTAATCGAAGCTCGTATGAATTAGTTATGGATTTTTAAGTTTTACTGTGATTTTTCTATACAAAACTAATTATTAAACAATTTATTGCATAATTAAATGAATTAATGCGTCGGCGGACACGGGGACCGGGGCCGACAGTGCGGGTCAGCGGCGTGGGAGGACGGTGCACGGTGGACTCGGTCCACACATGCGGGCACGGCACGGGTGCATGCAAACAGCCACGATCTTCCGGGCAGATCGGACAGCCGAGGATGAACGGGACTCGCCCCCGCTGGCGCGGCCACACCTCGACGGGGAGAGCGGCCTGATGGTCACCGCCGGTGACCATCCGGCGTCCCGGAGAGCAGTGGTGAGCAGCGGAGGAAGTGAGGAACGCGACTGAGTACTCACCGAGGTGCAGCGACCGACGGAGAGCAGCGGACGACAGCGATCAGAGAGGTTTGGCGGCGGCGGGGTTTGGGTAGCCGATGGCAATGGTGTTTCGGCGGCGCAAAGCAACGACAGGGGTGCGGACGGGGTTTAGGAGAACCTGGTGGAGGTGTAGAACATGTTAGGAGAGAAAAAGATCAAGTGGGTCGACAGGAATCCGTGGCCGACTGCCGGCGAAGAGGCTTACCGAAAGAGGTGACGGAGAGGATGGAGTTCTGGTGGGAATCTGAGGCGGCCGACGGCGGAACAGGACGCAGCGGGGCACGGTGAAGCTAGCGAGTGTGAACGCGGTAGTCGGTGACGGCTGTAGCGACAGCGACATGCGACTAGAGTTGGCGGAGTGCGGCGGCGATTTGGGAGCTCGGCGCGGAGGGGGTTAGGGTACTCGGGAGATGTGGACAACTGAGGGGAAAGTGAGGACGGAGCACGGGGAAGGTTTTTATGCACTCGTGCCGAGTTCCGAATTTCACAGGATGTGGGGCAGCGCCGCAGGGGCTAGTGGGCGTGATTCATCCGCGGTTGTGGGTGAGAGGGGCGGAGAAGGTGGGGGAAACGGGCAGGGACTCTGTCCGCGTGGTTTGAACTCAGAGCTGAGACGCGGGGGAGCAAGGACGGGCAAAATCCGACGCTCGGGGAAGGTGATCCTCTCCGGTTGATTCGGCCGGAGGTTGAAGATGGGTCTGACATGTGGGGCCTCGGTCCCACATGTCATCGGGAGTGGTGAGGGGAACCGCGTGGCGAGCGGATGCTGCTGGTGGGTGGGCCCGCGGGGAGGAGGCGTGCACGCGCGGGTTGTGGCAGCCGAGTCACAGTACTCCGGCTGGCGGGAGAAAGGAAAAGAAAAGGGGAAAGGGAAATAAAAGAAAAGAAAATGGGATTTCACAAAGGATTTTAATTCCGATAATTTGTTTTGATTTAGTAAAATTGCTTCTAGTGCTCTAAAAATTCCCATAAAAATCCTGTCAGTGTATTTTGGCAAGGAGAATATAGGAAAAATATTTTCAGCCATGATAATTTATTATTTTGCATTTCACTTATTTAATTATTTCCCTTGGCCTTTTAAAATACTTTCTTTGAGGCTTTTTCTTTAATATATTTTGTGTGGCTCTATTTAAGGGGAAACTCAGGGTGTGTGTCACACCCTGAGTTTAGCCACACAGAAACTTACCGGAGAAAATACCTAAGAAAAGGAATTTTAAAATGGCTAGAGAAATTAATTGATGGTGTAAAATGCAAGATAATAAATTGTCGTGGCCGGGAATATTTTTTCTTGTATTCTCTGTGCCAAAATACATTAACTGGATTTTTAGTGGAATTTACAGAGCGCCGGAACTATTTTTAATAAATCAAATACGCTTATCGGAATTAACATCGTCCTGGAAATCTTTTTCTTTCTTCCTTTCTCTTTTTCTCCCTCGGGGCCGCTGGCCCGCTCCTGTGCCGCCCTCGTGCCCGCGCTCGCGCCCTCGCCCTGCGCCGCGCCCGCACCCTGGCCCGTGCCCTCTCCCTTACCCGCGCCCCGCGCTCCCTCGTGCCGCGCGCTCGCGCCCTCGCCCCGCGCCCGCGCCCCGCACCCTGTGCCCGTGCCCTCTCCTTGCCCGCGCCCGCGCTCTCTCGTGCTCGCGCCCGCGCCAACGCTCCTCCGCTGACAGGCCGGGCCCGCCTGTCAGCATCATCGTTCTCCTCCGTCCGAATCGGGCGGAGGGGAAACTCCCGGGGCAGTCCGATCCGGCGCCGTCCTCCTCATCCTCCCGCACTCGCACTCGTTCAAACGGTCGCGGACCGAGTCCGCCCCACTCCCCGAGTTCTCCGGCGTCCACGTCCCCTCTCTCCCGTGAACCACGCGCACGATGCCCACGCGCCGTCCACTCTCCGTGCACGATTGGAGCCGTTCGGCCTCGATCTCTCCCGGCCGACTGTTTATAAACCATCTCCACCCTCTCCTCCATCTTTTCCCCAACACGCCGAGCTTTCCAGTGCCCCAGAACCCCGTCGCCACCGCGCATCCGAGCTCCACCGTTTTCGCTGCCTCCGGCCACCGCTCGCCGCCGTTCCGGACGCGCCAGGCCACTCCGCCACCGCCTGCACCTCCGCCGCGCCGCGCCGCATCTCGGCCGCCACTCCGTGGAAGCCGAAGCTCGCCGGACCGCCTCGCCCGCGCGCACGGTGAGTATCGGCCTTCCGCCTCCTTTCCGGCCGATGTTTCCTGCCGCGCCGTGTCTCCATTCTCCACTCTAACTCCTCTCCCGTCCTCCTCATCCTCCAGGACACCTCGGCAGCCGCCTCTCGCCCGTTCCCCGCCGTCGGAGCTCCGTCGCTGACGTCGTCCCGAGGCCGCCGCCGCCTTTTCGTTGCCACTGTCATCTTTGCGCCGTCGCTCGCCGTCGCGAGCCGCCGGTGAGAACCCCCTCCGTTTTCCCGTTCATTTCGGCCCCTCCGTGTGGTCGTCGCCACGCCGGGTGGTCGCCGTCGTCGACCATCGGGTCGCGTGCGCGCCGTCGCCTCCCGCTCGGGACGGCTGGCTTCGGCCGCCGCTCCCCGGGGCCGTCCGATCTGCCGGGTGGCAGATCGGGGCCGCCCGCTCGCTCGCCCGCGTGGTGCGCCCGCTCTCGGCCGCGGTGGACTTGGTCCGCCGTGCGCCTGCCTCTCGCACGCCACTGGCTGGTGGAGCCCGCCTGTCGGCGTCGGCTTCCCAGTCCGGTGACGTCATTAATCGGTTAATGCGCATTAAATCACTGGTTAATTATATTCACTCTTAAAATAGCAGTAAACTTCAATAAATCATAACTATTTCATGCGAACTCTGATTATGTCCATTCAAATTTCATTAAATCCAGAAAAATGCCAAGAATCCATTAAAAATACTTTCAGCCCATGTTTGTTGACCCCCATGTACTGTTTTTAATTGTTTATGCACTGTTTGTTGTAGAATCCGACGCCGGTAATTCTCCTGCGTATTTCGAGATCGTAGCCGAATACCTTGAGCCGGAGCAAGGCAAGTCACACTGATACTTTGATCAATTCGTACCCATTTTTCAATAAATTGCTTTGTTTACGCAAATAAACTGCATTATTTCAATAATTCATGTGGATTGGTATTGCCTATACAATGTTAGGTTTCAGCCTTAGTCTTGATAACTAAATCCTTGTCACCTGGGTAATAATATGAGTAGAATATGATCCCTAGGATGCTTAGCCATGCTTAGCAACATAGCTCACCTGGGTATTAAATAATGTTTTTTTTTTTTGATTCGACCCAATGTCGAAAAAATGGAACCATGGATAGGTTGTTGTTAAATTCCTAAAATTTTGACCTAAATGGTGGGCTGTGGGTGTATGGTTTGCTTGTCACACCCATGGCAATTAAGGACCGGTTCGCGGGAACCACTTGGGCAACTTCCCGTACTTGCCACAAGCCAGCGTGGGCAACGGCTGGGCTTGAAGCGTTTCTTCTCCCTCTCCTAGGCACCGATGAAGAGGGTGGGCGTGATGGAGTTGGGTCGGCCCGGGGTAGGGTTGATCGGCTGCCGGATTCACCGTGGCGCAAGGGGGTAGCCTGGCCAATATGGCGTGCCCTGTCGCAGGTGCAACCTCAGCGTGGTGTGGATGGTTAGGGAGGGGTTGCGTGAACGGTCCTGTCACAGCCTCGCACGGGACATCGTGGTGATGTACTGGCACACGGGAACGTGTGTGGGGGCTGTGTCTTGTGGGTACAGTTGTACACCTCTGATCAGAGTAAAACTATTCGAATAGCCGCGCCCGCGGTAATGGGCACATTGGCCAAGACTCACCGTGATTAGTCTCACCCTAGATAATTAATCTGGTTTTATCAAACTGGTGTTGTGGAAGGTGTGTGTCCGGTCGGCGTGGTTGAGCTGACCGGGGGTGACCGGTTAGCGTGGTGTAACGCTAGTCGGTGGAGACTGGTGAGTGTGGTTTAACTCTCATCAGTTTCGCCTGGTGGTCGTGGTGTAACTTCCATCAGCGCGGCCTGGTCAACGTGGTTTAGCGTTGGTCGGGAAAAGCTGGTCAGCGTGTTACGTTGTCCGGTGGTGACTGGTTAACGTGGTGTAGCGTTAATCAGTGGAGTCCGGGTAACGTGGTGTAACGGTACCCGGAGGTGTCTGGTGAACGTGGTGTAGCGTTCATCAGTGGAGACTGGTTGACGTGGTTTAGCGTCAATCAGTTGGGAATGGTTGGGCCTGGTTAACGTGGTGTAACGTTAATCAGTGGTGAATTAATATTGTTAATTAAATCAACTTTTCAATGTTTGCGAACTACTCCCTTTTGCAACTGCTTTTCCGCAAATAAACCCTATCCCATCTTTGTACCCGGTGCATATGCATTTTTGTGGGTGTGATTTGTTGAGTACTGTGGGTGGTACTCAGCCTTGCTCCAATTTTCCCCCCAGTGTTGGAGGACGCGTCAGATGAAGATCATCCTGAGGAATAGGCTGGCTCCGCCGTCAAGGTGCCTGTGGGAATGGAATCGGCTGCTTGGCCAGATGTTTATAGACTCCGTTTTTTTCCGCTGCATTAATGTAATTTACAGTTTACTCTGTTTGTAAGACACTCTGTATGGCAACTTGGTTTGTGTACCCTGGCTTTCCTGGGCAGGGATTTATTACACATTAATGTTCAGAATTTCGGTGCGAATTTCTGGGCGTTACAAGTTGGTATCAGAGCCGAGCTTGACCGTAGGACCAGCCAAATGGAAACCCTAAGAGCCCTCTGAAATTCCCATTTGCATATGCTTCTTACAGTTGGAGTTATTTTGGGAAAAGTGGGAATCTATTTTCAAGTTGGGGTAAAATCTTGGCCGTTTATGTGATGGAAAATTTGAGTCAAACCTGGAGTTAAATTTTTGTTTCAAGGATTGACATAGTGTCCAAATTTTGGGAAAACATTGGTTATTCTTGGGAAATGTTTGATTTACAGCATGCATAAAATCTCTTTATTTGTGTCGAAATTATTATGTGAATCTTATGTGGTTTCGCAATGGTATTTTGTTGGTTCAAAATTTACTTACAAAACTATTTACTGCATAAAATCATTGTTGTTTCCAAATTATTTATTGTTCACTTGTTTGGATCTGAGCATACATTGATTCCCCTCCTTGTCTTCTATAGATGGACAACCTCCCCAACCAGCGTTGTACCGACATGGGTGGCTACGTGGAAGAACTGCGGATGATGAGCTTCACCTTGGGGTACAGCCGTGCCCCAGAATACACAGCAGTGGAGCCCTTGGGGGGTGAGCTACCACACCGGGTTCGTGTGGAGTTACCTGGCGAGATGTACCTCCTGCCTGCCATGGAGGTAGAGGTTGGCGGGCGTACCTTCTGTCACGCCTGTCAGGAGGCTGCTTTCCGCCTGCTTGGAGAGCTGCGCCGGAAGCATCACTCTACTCTCCGCACCACTTCTTACCGCTACCTCCCCTACCGGACGCCCGACCAAGAATACAGTTATTTCCAGCGGGCAGACAATGAGAACGACACTACCATTGTTCACATGAGGCAGGCGATGATGGCTATGGACTACATGCACGCCAACTGGGTGCGTGCAGCTCATGACCGGGAGGACGCCAACAGGATGACTATCATGGGACTCCAGAACCAGGTCGACCGCCTGAAGAAGGAGGTCGCAGAGCTTAAGGGACAGCCGCCACCCGGTGGAGCCAGGACCCGGCTGACTCCGAGGAAGAGGACCCTTCCTCCGGTGCGTGTTCAATTGGCTCCCAGGAACGGGCCTCACGCACCACCACCCCCACCGGCACCAGCTCCAGCACCAGCTCCAGTGCCTGCACCTGCTCCAGTACCAGCACCGACGGGTGGATGGATCAGTGCATCGTCTGATGGCGATGGCTCTCAAGGAGGCACCAGCATCCATGGAGGTTTCACTTCGACGGACGACAGCAGCTCCTTCAGCGGGTCTCGCACTCGCAGCGAGGCCAGTTCTTCGGCCCACGGAGTGTGGATTATGTGGGCGGATCCAGGAGCCGCACAGACGACGAGGCCGGAGACGAGCAGGAGCCGGAGTACGACTCGGATGACCGTCGAAGCCGCTCGGAGCATTAGACGCGCCACCCTTAGCTTTGCCGTTTTCTTAGTTTGATTTCCTGTTTAGTTGTAATGTTAGGAATGTTTGTTTGTTTGGGGTTAGTGGTGGCATGCCGTCTGTTGTGGTATGTCCGCCGTAATTAGGAGTTGAACTGTTTTTTCCTATGTTTCCAACCAAGAAGTTCAGTTAATTTAATTCAATCACTTAATTATCACCCCTGTTTCTGAGCCACCTGTTTTTCTCCTCCCCTCCCTCTGCTCTCCCCTTCAGATGGTGAACACAAGGAGTGGAGCCCGTGCTGCCAGTGACACTAGCGCCACCAACCAGCGAGAAGGAGCACCTCAGGATCAAGGAGTACCTAACCATGTGCCACCGCCACTACCGGAGAACCCCACCTTGGCGCAGGTTTTGGCCAACCAAAACCAGATGATGGCTCTGATGATGCAACAGATGCAGCAGAACAACCAGCAGCAACAACACCAGCAACCACAGAATCCGGCCATTGCCCCTCAATCCAAGCTGCCAGAGTTCCTGAGGGTCAGGCCGCCAACTTTCTCCAGCTCCCCCAACCCCATTGATGCCAACGACTGGTTGTTGGCCATCGAGAAGAAGCTCAACCTCCTCCAGTGCACCGACCAAGAGAAGGTCGCTTTTGCTACTCACCAACTCCAAGGTCCCGCATCGGCTTGGTGGGACAATTTCCTGGTGACCCGCACCGCTACCACAGAGGTCACTTGGGCCGAATTCTGCTACAATTTCCGGAAGTCGCAGATTCCGGCGGGAATTGTGGCACAAAAGAAAAGAGAATTCAAGGACCTGGTCCAAGGGAATAGGACGGTTACCGAATACCTCCACGAGTTCAACCGTCTAGCGCGCTACGCGCCAGAAGAGGTCCGCACCGATGCGGAAAGACAGGAGAAGTTTTTGGATGGATTAAACGACGAGCTGACCAATCAGCTCCTCTCTAGCGACTACCCAGACTTCGAGAAGCTGGTGGATAAAGCTATCCGCCAGGAGAGCCAGCACAACAAGGTGGATCGCAAGAGGAAGGCAGCCCAGTCCCGGACTCAACAAGGACAGCTTCAGCGACCACGAATGATGATGGGCCCGCATGGTGGACCAGCCACCATGATCGTCCGTCAACAACGCCCGTTCTACCCGGGGCACTCTGGAAGCAACAGCAACAGCGGGCAGTACAACCGTCAGTCCGCTCCGCGCCACCAATGGCACCAACACAGCAGAGTCAGCCACGGAAGGATACCGGGGGCAAGAGCTACGTCTGCTACAACTGCAATGAACCGGGCCACTTCGCCGACAAGTGTCCAAGCCGAGGCGAATGGGATCCAGACCTGCAGCTCCCCAGCACCCCAACGCCAATCAACAGGTGGTAAAGGACGTGTCAACCATGTCTCCGCCGAAGAGGCTCAGGCCGCACCGGAAGTGGTATTGGGTACGTTTCTCGTGAACTCAACACCTGCTACTGTACTTTTTGATTCTGGTGCAACACATTCTTTTATATCCAAGAAATTTGTGGGGACACATGGATAAAGGTAGTGGAACTTAAAATCCCCATGAGGGTTCATACGCCTGGGAACCGAATGGTAACTGCTCACTATAGCCCTTCAGTGAGCCTAGAAATCCAAGGATCACCTTTTCTAGCCAATCTTATCCTCTTGGAATCCAAAGACCTAGATGTCATCCTAGGGATGGATTGGTTGACCCGACACAAGGGGTGATCGACTGTGCGGACCGCACCGTAACGGTGACCAGCCGGAAG
The DNA here is from genome assembly GCA_003991445.1 of Oryza meyeriana var. granulata. NCBI lineage: Eukaryota > Viridiplantae > Streptophyta > Magnoliopsida > Poales > Poaceae > Oryza > Oryza meyeriana. The sequence goes on from RYFJ01002211.1 coordinate 86,062, forward strand.
GAAAAGTGGTGATCTTCAAGTCACCCGTGCCGTTGCATCGGGAAGCAAGCTTGAATCAGGTCGCAGCAGAGCAACCACCAGAAAGTGGAACAAAGCCAGAAAGGAAAATACAGGATATTACAATAGTAAGGGAATACCAGGATGTGTTCCAGAGGACCTACCAGGGATGCCACCAAAAAGGGAAAATTGAATTCAGGATTGATCTGGCACCTGGAACAGCGCCAATATACAAGAGGCCTTACAGAATGGCACCGAATGAGATGGCCGAAGTCAAGAAGCAAGTCGACGACCTGCTACAGAAGGGTTACATCCGACCAAGCACATCACCTTGGGGAGCACCAGTCATCTTTGTGGAAAAGAAAGACAAGACAAAACGGATGTGCGTGGACTACCGCGCACTAAACGATGTCACCATCAAGAACAAGTACCCTTTGCCGAGAATTGATGATCTGTTCGATCAATTGGAGGGTGCCACCGTCTTCTCCAAGATAGACCTGCGATCAGGCTATCATCAACTTAGAATTCGAGAGGAGATATACCAAAGACAGCCTTCACCACGCGGTATGGGTTGTATGAGTGCACTGTTATGTCCTTTGGACTGACCAATGCACCCGCCTTTTTCATGAATCTGATGAACAAGGTATTCATGGAGTTCCTGGACAAGTTTGTGGTAGTGTTCATCGACGACATCTTGATCTACTCAAAGTCAACGGAAGAGCATGAACAACATCTTCGTTTGGTTTTGGAAAAGTTGAGAGAACACCAGTTGTACGCCAAGTTCAGCAAATGCGACTTCTGGTTAAGAGAAGTGCAATTCCTCGGACACATCATCACCGCTCAAGGAGTTGCCGTGGATCCAACGAACGTGGAATCTGTCACCAATTGGAAACGCCTAAGACAGTGACCACAGGTAAGGAGTTTTCTTGGACTTGCGGGATACTACCGCCGGTTCATCGAGAACTTCTCGAAGATTGCCAGACCTATGACTCAGCTACTGAAGAAGGATGTTAAGGTTTGTCTGGACCCCTGACTGCAATCACAGCTTTGAAGAACTCAGAGAAGAAGTTGGTTTCAGCACGGTTTTGATCTTACCTGATCCCAAGAAGGATTTCCAAGTATACTGTGATGCATCCCGCCAAGGGCTAGGGTGCGTGTTGATGCAAGAAGGCAGGGTTGTAGCCTATGCATCGCGTCAGTTACGCCCCCATGAGAGCAATTACCCAACACACGACCTGGAATTGGCCGCAGTGTCCATGCTTTGAAAATTTGGCGGCACTACCTCATTGGTAACCGTAGTGAGATTTATACGGACCACAAGAGCTTGAAGTACATCTTCACCCAGCCTGATTTGAACCTCCGCCAGAGAAGGTGGCTGGAACTGATTAAGGACTATGATGTGGGGATCATTACCATCCAGGGAAAGCCAACGTCGTGGCAGACGCCTTGAGCAGGAAAAGTTACTGCAACACCGCTCAGGCAGAGGCAATGTGCAAGGAAATGCAGCAGGAGTTTGAATGCTTGAATCTGGGCATTGTTGAACATGGATTCGTGGCAGCCCTAGAGGCTCAACCCACGCTTTTTGATCAAGTCCGCAAGGCACAAGCGAACGATCCAGAAGTCGAAGAACTTAAGAAGAACATGAGAGTCGGAAAAGCTCAAGGTTTTACGGAAGATGAGAACGGGACGGTATGGATGGGGGAACGTTTGTGCGTTCCAGAGAATAAAGAACTCAAGGACCTAATACTCCGGGAAGCCCATGAGACGCAGTACTCATTCATCCAGGAAGCACCAAGATGTACCAAGACCTTAGAACCAAGTTTTGGTGGGGCCAGCATGAGAAGGGAAATCGCCGAGTTTGTGGCACTTTGCGATGTGTGTCAGCGAGTCAAGGCAGAACACCAACGGCCTGCAGGACTGCTACAGCCACTTCAAGGTCCCAGAGTGGAAGTGGGAAGAGATCGGGATGGATTTTATCACCGGGTTGCCCCGGACGTCATCGGGGTATGACTCAATCTGGGTGATCGTGGATCGACTCACCAAAGTTGCGCATTTCATCCCCCGTGCATACCACGTACTCGGGTAAGAAACTGGCGGAACTGTATATGGCTCGCATAATGTGTTTACATGGAGTACCCAAGAAGATCATTTCTGATCGTGGTAGCCAGTTCACTTCAAGTTTTGGCAGAAGTTACAAGAAGAGTTGGGAACCCGACTGAACTTCAGCACGGCATACCATCCGCAAACAGATGGTCAGACTGAAAGAGTCAATCAGATATTGGAGGACATGCTGAGAGCTTGTGCACTAGATTCGGAGGAACATGGATAAGAGCTTACCCTACGCAGAGTTCTCGTACAACAACAGCTACCAGGCAGCTTGCAGATGGCACCGTTTGAAGCTCTGTATGGCAGGAAGTGCCGCACACCCCTTTTCTGGGATCAGACAGGTGACGTCAGGTATTCGGAAACCGACGCGCTCAAGAAGCAGAAGAGAAGGTAGCCATAATACGAGAGCGTTTAAAGACGGCTCAAATCCAGACAGAAGAGTTATGCTGATAACCGACGACGAGACTTAAGCTTCGAGGAAGGAGACTACGTGTACTTCGCGTCACCCCACTCCGCGGAGTACACAGGTTCCAACCAAAGGGAAGCTAGCACCACGTTTCGTGGGACCCTACCAAGTGTTAGCCCGTAAAGGTGAAGTGGCATATCAGTTGAGCCTCCCAGCTTCAATGACTGGCATACACGATGTGTTCCACGTGTCACAACTGAAGAAGTGTCTGAGGATACCAGCAGAACAGGCAGATCCGGAACAGATCGAGATCCAGGAAGACTCACCTATGTGGAGAAGCCAATACGGATCCTGGAGATCAGTGAAAGAAACACCAGGAGTCGGGTAATCAGATTCTGCAAGGTACAGTGGAGTCACCATTCAGAGGAAGAAGCCACCTGGGGAGCGAGAAGACGAACTGAAGTCCGCCCATCCTCACCTTTTCGCCAGCGCTCCGAATCTCGGGGACGAGATTCTGTTTTAAGGGGGGTAGGTTTGTCACACCCTGAGTTTTAGCCACACAGAAACTTTACCGGAGAAAATACCTAAGAAAAGGAATTTTAAAATGGCTAGAGAATTAATTGATGATGTAAAAATGCAAGATAATAAATTGTCGTGGCGGGAATATTTTTCTCGTATTCTCTGTGCCAAATACATTAACTGGATTTTTAGTGGAATTTACAGAGCGCCGGAACTATTTTTAATAAATCAAATACGCTTATCGGAATTAACATCGTCCTGGAAATCTTTTTCTTTCTTCCTTTCTCTTTTTCTCCCTCAGGGCCGCGGCCTCGCCCCTCGGCCGGCCCGCTCCTGTGGTCGCCTCGTGCCCGGCGCGCTCGCGCCCTCGCCTGCGCGCGCCCCGCACCTGTGCCGTGCCCTCTCCCTTGCCCGCGCCCACGCTCCTCGTGCTCGCGCCCGCGCCAACGCTCTCCCGCTGACAGGCCGGCCCGCCTGTCAGATCATCGTTCTCTCTCCGTCCGAATCGGGCGGAGGGGAAACTCCCGGGGCCGTCCGATCCGGCGCCGTCCTCCTCATCCTCCCGCACTCGCATCGTTCTCAAACAGTCGCGGACCGAGTCCGCCCACTCCCCGAGTTCTCCGGCGTCCACGTCCCCTCTCTCCCGTGAACCACGCGCACGATGCCCACGCCGCCGTCCACTCTCCCGTGCACGATTGGAGCCGTTCGGTCGATCTCTCCCGGCGACTGTTTATAAACCATCTCCACCCTCTCCTCCATCTTTTCCCCAACACGCCGAGCTTTCCAGTGCCCCAGAACCGTCGCCACGCGCATCCGAGCTCCACCGTTTTCGCTGCGCTCCGACCACCGCTCGCCGCCGTTCCGGACGCCGCCAGGCCACTCCGCCACCGCCTGCACCTCCGCCGCGCCGCGCCGCCTCTCGGCCGCTACTTCGTGGAAGCCGAAGCTCGCCGGACCGCCTCGCCCGCGCGCACGGTGAGTATCGGCCTTCCGCCTCCTTTTCGGCCGATGTTTCCTGCCGCGCCGTGTCTCCATTCTCCACTCTAACTCCTCTCCCGTCCTCCTCATCCTCCAGGACACCTCGGCAGCCGCCTCTCGCCCGTTCCTCGCCGTCGGAGCTCCGTCGCCGACGTCGTCCCGAGGCCGCCGCCGCCTTTTCGTTGCCACTGTCGTCTTCGCGCCGTCGCTCGTCGTCGCGAGCCGCCGGTGAGACCCCCTCCGTTTTCCCGTTCATTTCCGCCCCTCCGTGTGGTCGTCGCCGCGCCGGGTGGTCGCCTGTGTCGACCATCGGGTCGCGTGCGCGCCGCCGCTATCCCCTCGGACGACGGCTGGCTTCGGGGCCACCGCTCCCGGGGCCTCGATCTGCCGGGTGGCAGTTCGGGGCGCCGCTCCGCTCGCCGCGTGGTGCGCCCGCTCTCGGCCGCGGTGGATTTGGTCCGCCGTGCGCCTGCTCTCTCGCGCGCCACTGGCTGGTGGAGCCCGCCTGTCGGCGCCGGCTTCCCAGTCCAGGTGACGTCATTAATCGGTTAAATGCGCATATTAAACACTGGTTAATTATATTCACTCTGAAAATAGCAGTAAACTTCAATAAATCATAACTATTTCATGCGAACTCTTGATTAAGTCCATTCAAATTTCCATTAAATCCAGAAAAAATGCCAGAATCCATTAAAAATACTTTCAGCATGTTTGTTGACCCCCATGTACTGTTTTTAATTGTTTATGCACTGTTTGTTGTAGAATCCGACGCCGGTATTCTCCTACGTATTTACGAGACGTAGCCGATACCTTGGACGGAGCAAGGCAAGTCGACTGATACTTTGATCAATTCGTACCCATTTTTCATTAAAATTGCTTTGTTTACGCAAATAACTGCATTATTTCCAATAATTCATGTGGATTTGGTATTGCCTATACAATGTTAGGTTTCAGCCTTAGTTTTGATAACTAAATCCTTGTCACCTGGGTAATAATATGAGTAGAATATGATCCCTAGGATGCTTAGCCATGCTTAGCAACATAGCTCTGGGTATTAAATAATGTTTTTTATATTGATTCGACTCACTGTTCGAAAAAATGGAACATGGATAGGTTGTTGTTAAATTCCTAAAATTTTGACCTAGAATGGTGGGGCTGTGGGTGTATGGTTTGCTTGTCACACCCATGGCAATTAAGGACCCACCCGGTTCGCGGGAACCACTTGGGCAACTTCCCGTACTTGCACAAGCCAGCGTGGGCAACGGCTGGGCTTGAAGCGTTCTTCTCCCTCTCCTAGGCACCGATGAAGAGGGTGGGCGTGATGGAGTTGGGTCGGCCCCCAGGGTAGGGTTGATCGGCTGCGGATTCACCGTGGCGCAAGGGGGGTAGCCTGGCCAATATGGCGTGCCCTGTCGGCAGGTGCAACCTCAGCGTGGTGTGGATGGTTAGGGAGGGGTTGCGTGAACGGTCCTGTCACAGCCTCGCACGGGACATCGTGGTGATGTATGGCACACGGGAACGTGTGTGGGGGCTGTGTTCTGTGGGTACAGTTGTACACCTCTGATCAGAGTAAAACTATTCGAATAGCCGCGCCCGCGGTAATGGGCACATTGGCCAAGACTCACCGTGATTAGTCTCACACTAGATAATTAATCTGGTTTTATCAAACTGGTGTTGTGGAAGGTGTGTGTCCGGTCGGCGTGGTTGAGCTGACTGGGGGTGACCGGTTAGTGTGGTGTAACGCTAGTCGGTGGAGACTGGTGAGTGTGGTTTAACTCTTATCAGTTTCGCCTGGTGGTCGTGGTGTAACTTCCATCAGCGCGGCCTGGTCAACGTGGTTTAGCGTTGGTCGGGAAAAGCTGGTCAGCGTGTTACGTTGTCCGGTGGTGACTGGTTAACGTGGTGTAGCGTTAATCAGTGGAGTCCGAGTAACGTGGTGTAACGGTACCCGGAGGTGTCCGGTGAACGTGGTGTAGCGTTCATCAGTGGAGACTGGTTGACGTGGTTTAGCGTCAATCAGTTGGGAATGGTTGGGCCTGGTTAACGTGGTGTAACGTTAATCAGTGGTGAATTAATATTGTTAATTAAATCAACTTTTCAATGTTTGCGAACTACTCCCTTTTGCAACTGCTTTTCCGCAAATAAACCCTATCCCATCTTTGTACCCGGTGCATATGCATATTTGTGGGTGTGATTTGTTGAGTACTGTGGGTGGTACTCAGCCTTGCTCCAATTTTCCCCCAGTGCTGGAGGACGCGTCAGATGAAGATCATCCTGAGGATTAGGCTGGCTCCGCCGTCAAGGTGCCTGTGGGAATGGAATCGGCTGCTTGGCCAGATGTTTATAGACCCCGTTTTACCTTTTTCCGCTGCATTTATGTAATTTACAGTTTACTCTGTTTGTAAGACACTCTGTATGGCAACTTGGTTTGTGTACCCTGGCTTTCCTGGGCAGGGATTTATTACACATTAATGTTCAGAATTTCGGTGCGAATTTCTGGGCGTTACATGAACTGAGCTCCTCGGTCAGACACGATCTTCTTTGGGACTCCATGTTGGCAGATAACCTTGGTCAGATACAACTCAGCTAACTTCTTGGCCGGGTAGGTGGTCTTGACGGGGATAAAGCGGGCTACCTTGGTCAGTCGGTCCACTATTACCCAGATGGAATCATGCCCTGCCGGGGTCTTAGGTAATTCAATTATGAAATCCATCCCTATTTCTTCCCACTTCCATTCGGGTATCTTCAAGGGCTGAAGCAATCCTGCTGGCTTCTGATGCTCTGCTTTAACCCTTTGGCAAATGTCACAAACTGCGACATACTCGGCAACATCTCGCTTCATTCCAGGCCACCAGTAATGATCCTTTATATCCTGGTACATCTTGGTACTTCCTGGGTGGATGGAATAAGCGGACTCATGGGCTTCTCTCAAGATTAAGTCTCGGATTTCCTTTCTGTCGGGCACGCAAATGCGTTTTCCAAACCAAACAGTTCCTTTGCTGTCGATGGAGAACTCGGGGGCTTTTCCCTGGGTCATGCTTTCCTTAAGAGACACGATCTTTTCATCTACCTTTTGAGCTTCTCTGATCTGGTCCTCCAAGGTAGGTTGAATCAGCAAAGTCGCCAGCGTTCCTGGCTTGATCATATTTATCCTTAGCTTTTCCAGTTCTCGACTTAACTCAGGTTGAAGGGGCAGGGTCAAGATGGCATTACAATGGATTTTCCGACTGAGGGCATCGGCAACAACATTTGCCTTGCCAGGGTGGTAATGTATTCTAAGGTCGTAATCTTTAATCAACTCAAGCCATCTTCTTTGTCTGAGATTAAGCTCGGTCTGAGTGAAGATGTACTTCAGGCTTTTGTGGTCAGTGTATACTTCACACCGATTTCCGACTAGGTAGTGTCACCATATCTTCAAGGCATGCACTACTACTGACAACTCTAGGTCATGGGTCGGGTAGTTCAGCTCATGAGGTCTTAACTGTCTTGAGGCATAAGCAACCACTCTTCCTTCCTGCATAAGTACACAGCCTATGCCTAGTCGGGATGCATCACAGTATACCTCAAAATCTTTCCTGATATCCGGAAGGATCAACACAGGTGGTGTAGTCAGCCTTTTCCTTAATTCCAGGAAACTTTTCTCATAGGCGTCATCCCACTCAAACTTCTTTTCCTTCTTTAGCAATCCTGTCATTGGTTTGGCAATCCTTGAAAATCCTTCAATGAATCTCCGGTAATATCCAGCCAAACCTAGGAAACTTCTCACTTCCGTGACCGTAGTCGGGGATTTCCAAGAAAGCACGTCTCTCACTTTCCCCGGGTCCACTTCCACTCCTTGGGCAGTGACCACATGCCCGAGAAAAGCAACGCGGTCTAGCCAGAACTCACACTTCGAGTACTTGGCAAACAACTGGTGCTCTCTTAGCTTTCCGAGAACCATTCTCAAATGTTCAACATGTTCTTGCTCGTCCTTGGAGAAGATTAGGATATCATCCATGAATACCACGACAAACTTGTCGAGATATTCCATGAATACCTTATTCATAAGGCTCATAAAGAAAGCTGGGGCATTAGTGAGTCCGAAGGACATCACTGTATACTCATATAATCCATAATGGGTCAGGAAAGCTGTCTTGGGTATATCCTCAGGTCTGATCTTCAACTGGTGGTATCCTGATCTCAAGTCAACCTTAGAGAAAACTTTAGCTCCTTGCAGCTGGTCGAACAGATCATCAATCCTTGGTAGAGGATACTTATTCTTGATGGTTACTCCATTCAGTGCGCGATAATCAACGCACATCCTCTTAGTCTTATCTTTCTTTTCCACTAGGAGCACTGGAGCTCCCCAAGGTGATGTGCTAGGTCGCACAAAACCTAGGCTCTCAAATTCTTCTATTTGCTTTTTCACTTCGGCTAACTCTTTAGCCGCCATTCTATAGGGTCTCTTGGATATGGGTGCTGTGCCGGGTAGCAACTCTATAGAGAACTCAATCTCTCTATCAGGGGGCATTCCGGGTAGACTGACTGGGAAGACATCAGGGTACTCATTGATCACCGGCACTTCTTCCAAAGGGACTACTTGCACAGAGCTCAGGAGAGGTCGGTTCTTAGGGTTTCCAGGAGAGGCAAACTTTACTTCTTGTCCAAAAGGGCACTGCAGGGTTATGGTGCTGGTTGCACAGTCTATTTGGCCTTTGTGCTCGGCTAGCCAGTCCATGCCTAGAATCAAATCCAAGCCTTGTGATTCCAGGACAATGGGGTTGGCTGAGAAACTAACTCCTGCAATTACCAGGTTAACTCCAGGGCAAGACTGGTCTGACCTAAACTCCTTGCCAGGGGAGTGTATGACCATAGGTATCCTAAGATCTTGAACATCCCAACCATACTTATCCACAAAAGATCGGGAAATAAAGGAATGCGATGCTCCAGAATCAAACAGAACAACTGCAAGTACGGAGTTGACAAGAAACGTACCCATTACAACATCTGAAGCTTCTCGGGCTGTCTCCGACTGGATATGATTGACTCGGCCACGTCCAAAGGCCGGAGGGGCACGGGAGGCAGATCCACTAGCATGTGTAGTCGGCTGTCCTCGACTGAACACAAGGGCTCTTGAAGCGCTGGCGTTGGGGCGTCCAGAGGTTGCAGGGTCTTGCTTCTGGGGACAGTGTCGGGCGAAGTGACCCAACTCGTTGTAGTTGTAGCATCGGCTTCCTGGGGCACTCGGGATACTCCTCTGCTGTAGGCCGGCTGGGGTAGGGCGACTTGCACCAGTACTTGCACTGAGGGGTCGGGACTGAACAGAAGAAGCCGGGCGGGAAGCAGATGGGCGAAACACCTGCTCTTGAAACTGGGGTGGGGCAAACTGACGGGAAGGACTGGGGTGATAGGGCCTGGTACTCGGGCCACTACGAGACTGCATCTGGGAGGCCTTGCGCTTGCGAAAAACTTCGATCTCCTTCCTCGCGTCTTCAACCACTAGGGCTCTGTTAACCATGTGCTGGAAAGTAGGGAAGTCATGGGCAAGAAGCTGGATCTTCATTGCCACATTCATCCCCTTCAGAAACCTTCTGATTTTCTTCTTATCCGTGTTCACGTCCTCTGGTGCATAGCGAGCTAGGTGGTTGAACCTGCTCAGGTACTCCCTGATGCTGGAATGTCCCTGCTTGAGGTTATTGAATTCTTCTCTCTTAATGTCTATTACTCCTTCTGGGACATGTGCAGCTCTAAAGGCTTCAACAAACTCGGGCCAGGCAATGTTGGCGGCATCTTGATGGGTAGCACAGTAGTTCTCCCACCAGTCGGCTGCTGGTCCACGAAGTTGATGTGCAGCAAACTGGGTTTTCTCCACAGGTGTGCACTGCACTAGGTTCAACTTTCTATCCATATCCTTCAGCTAGTTGTCAGCCTTTACTGGCTCAGCAGTCTGCGAAAACTCGGCTGGACGGGACCTCATGAAGTCGGCAAGCTTGGAGCGGGCTTGTGCTGGTTGAACTTGATGGAGAAGAGGCTGTATTGCAGCCAGATTCTGAGCAATGCCTTGCAAGATCTGGGTCTGGATGGCCATAAGCTGCCGGGGGTCTACTGGAAGGTGAGGAGGTTGAGGCAATCCTCCAGGATTTGCTGCTGCAGCGTCAAAGGTACCAAGGCCGGCTGCACGGCCATTTCCGGACATCCGATCATGAGTCTGCTCCACTTCTTGTTCCTCCGCGGCGGTAAGCAGGTTGTTGCGGACTGGACCTTGGTCTTCAAAACCCAAGCGAGCTGGAGCACGAACAACACGGCGCTGACGTTCTTCCATCTGGTCCTAGAAAAGGGCAACCAAGGGAGAAAGGCTCAGCAAGGTTATCGGCAACCAAACCGATGGAACAGATGAAGGAGCAACAGGATTAGCAAGATAGATTCAAGCAGCAGAACAAAGATCCTACTCGGGAACCCAGCCCTTACGAAAAGAAGACAGATAGGGCACTGGAACCTAAGGGCTGATACCAAAGATCCACGCAGGAGCCAAGGATAGTTAGGTAACCAAAAGTTTCAAAAATATTTTCAAAATCTACAAGGCAGAGAAAGATACTCAGACAAGTCCTAGATTTTTGTAAATAGTATAATTTTCAAAGTAAGATCCTCAAGGACATCTACACGGGTGGGGTTTCGTTCCTAGGGCCAACCTTTGCTCTGATACCATTCTGTGACGCCTCCCAGACTAGGTGGAAGGCCACCATGTGCATACGGCACCCGATCCCAGGATCAGTAGTCGGGTACGCACAACAATGATACAACTCAGAGTTACAATAAATACATAACAGAGTACACATATATATATACAAGGAGATCCATCCAGGACAGACCTAGGATGGGCAAAAATAATCAACAGGTAAACTAGCGAAAACAGCAAAAACAGGGCGGAAGCTGGACAAAAACTACACCACAGGCTCGGTTGGGAACTAGGCTCGAAACCTTCAGAAGTCTTCGTAGTCGGCCTGGTCTTGGAGGAACTCGGCAGCAGTCGGATCTTTGTCTTCCTCTCCAAAACCTACTATACATATATGAACAAGGTGAGTACTTTCGTACTCAGCAAGCCGGAAAAAGATGCCATGTCGGCCAGATACAAAGGCTAAAGGTTTTATTTGCGAAAAACTGCCTTTAGAAACTCTTTTCTTTGCAAACACTAGTGAACTCAATTTTTAGTTGTCGGAAAGAGGCTCACGCCTCGATCCATTTCACAAGTTGCTTTTCAACAACTCGTCACTTAATGAATCAAGCATATATATATATGTATATCATCTTTTACTTCGCATTTGGTGGTCCTGTATGTCCCGAGTAGCTACAACCACTCGTTGACCCTGAGACTCGGCTACAACCAAATCTCAGCCGCCGCCCTGGCTACAACCCGGGGGCGCAACTCGCTATCTTGCTTCCCTGGCTACAACCTAGGAGCTCAAGCTTGCTCATCTGGCTTCCCTGGCTACAACCCGGGAGCACAACCTGATCAACTTGCTGCCCTGGCTACAACCCGGGAGCATGATCAATTCCGTCTTCTGGCTACAACCCGAAGACAACTGCACAACTGCCGCCCTGGCTACAACCCAGGGGCTTAAATTTTGCTGTCCTGGCTACAACCCGGGAGCATGATCTTCATCCTGTTTACTTTTCACACACTTGATTACGGTGCTTAACACCCTGGATCAAACAGATCCGTTTCTGGCCACACAGGCCTTCCGTTTGCTTACTCGGCAAACTCTGGTCACGGTTCCCTTTCCATTAAACATTTTCACAAACCACAGGCAAACAAATCTACGCTATGGGAATCACCTTACATCGCCCTTAACCGTGGGCACGGCTGTTCGAACAGTTCTGCTAATCTCTGCAGAGGGTGTGCGCTTTACCCATCCGACATGAAAATTACACCGAGTACTGGCCTGTACCCAGAAATTCGTGACAAGGCCATTTCCAAAGCCAGTCTAGGGTTATCCAATGCCAGCAGAAAGATCCACACAGGATTCAGTGGTCGGCACTGAACTTCCCTAAACCTACTATTTACTCGGCAGGGGCATCCATAATACCCGTATGGTCGCACTGTAAGATGCTCAGATGGAATCCCCAAAGGAAACGGTCCTTATCGGTAATACATAGCCATGCCACACAGGCGCTGTCTCTGTACACCAAGATTTTCAGAAGCTGTCTTTATTTCACAAAACGCGCCGATACACAAGGTATCGGGTTTTCCAATTAGTTAAGTAAAATCCAATGTTTTCCCAAACGACAAACAACGTTTTGCAGAGCTAAGCATATACTCGGCATCGTATCCTCAGATAGGGATGCTAGCGTGTCATTTGTGGGGCTCTCAAGGGAGAAATATATCAACATCCTACCAAATATGCGGCTACTGGGTAGGTCCATCGGTTTCGCTTGTAAACCGAGGCCAACAGTTTAAAGGTGTAAACTAAACATGCATAATATTTTCCAGACAACATAGTTTTGCATATATGGGAAACAATATGATCAAAGAGGCTTGCCTTGTTCCAAGGAAGGATCTTCCTCGACGAAGACGGCTTCGGGATCGTCCACCGGTTCAGGCTCTGAACAAGCAGAAAGGAAACACTGATAAGCAGGAGGGTTAAAACACCAAGAAAAGGATCAAGAGGTAGTGGGCTGCAGAGAAAGTGGCAGTCGGCTGAACCAGGCTTGCGAACCAGGCGACAGAGCTCCAAAGCTTGAGAGGATGAAAACTTAGCAGAGCTGGAGCTGGCCGGTTTGCAAAACAAAGGAAGAAGGAGCATGGATGGCTCAATATATAGCCAGCGTGCAAGGGTGAGGCACGGTGGAGCTAGGCAACGCGTAGGGAGAAAAAGTCAAGGTGAACTGACAAAGGATTTGATGTTCACGCAGGGCTTGACTTGGGAGTCTGGCGTGGTCAAGGAGTTGGCAGATACTGTAGCTGCGATGAGACATTAAGGTCAAGGCTAGGACAGGTTGGAGAAATCTCACTGATAGGGCTTCGGACTGACCACTGGTCCAAGCGATGCAGCGGGTTATTGTCCATCGGTCCAAGCGGTGCTGCGGGCATGTGAAGACTGATTCTTCTCTACTTCGGTAGTCGGCGTCCAACGGGCGGGTGTAACTCGGGGGAAGAAGAAACAACAGGTCACAACAAGGTAGTCGGCCACTTCTCAGTGCTTACTCGGCAGCAAGGAGGTCCGAGTAAGACAAAGAAAAGGGCAGGATACAAGGACTGAGTAGCAATCTACTCGGCTCAAGGGAGAAGGTAGTCGGCTGGCCAGGGAGAAAAACTGGGGCACAGCTGATAGGATAGGAAGGGAGCTCGGGAAAGCGAAGACTAGCGGGAAAAGAAAAACGGGTCGTTACACCACTGGTCCAAGCGATGCAGCGGGTTATTGTCCATCGGTCCAAGCGGTGCTGCGGGCAGGTGAAGACTGATTCTTCTCTACTTCGGTAGTCGGCGTCCAACGGGCGGGCGCAACTCGGTCAGACGATGAAACAACAGGTAAAATAACAAGGTAGTCGGCCACTTCACAGGCTTACTCGGCAGCAAGGAGGTCCGAGTAAAACAAAGGAAAGGGCAGGATACAAGGACTGAGTAGCAATCTACTCGGCTCAAGGAAGAAGGTAGTCGGCTGGCCGGGGAGAGGGAAAACGGAGGCACAGCTGACAGGATAGGAAAGGATTAAGATCCAGAAAACAAGTTTCAACAGGGAAAAGGAAAACGGGTTGTTACACTCAGAGAGCACGGTCACCGAGGTACCACGGGTGGAGCGACAAGGAATAGGGTAACAAGGAACTACAAGGTTTATGCAACTACTGAGCAGGTCTGTCGGTTCGACACACAAACCGAGGCTAATCAATTTATCGTGCACACTAGCAATGCAATTTCGCAAACAAAACATTTTAAATTTAGGAGCAATATGGTCAAGGAGTGACTTGCCTCAGACTTCGTCTTCAATTTCACGAAAATCCGACGTCCGATGATTTTCTGAAGCGTCGACTACGTGCGAAATGAGAAAAACACACAAAACCCTAGAAATAATATACTATTATTAATAACTAATAGTTCCATGAGGTAGATCTCATTTTTAGAAAAATTTAGTGACTTGAACGGGCTCGATCGGAGTTACGGTTTGGAAGATATGATTTTTGGAAATTCTAGGGATTTTTCTGGGAAAGTAATGAATTATTTGATTTTTTGGAAAAAGGGGCTGACAGGTGGGCCCTTGGTCAGTGGTTGGAGAGAGAGGAATTGGGGGCTGGCCCTCTTGTCAAGGTTATACAGAGAGAGAACGAGATAGGGCCCCACATGTCAATGAAAGGGGAGAGAGTGACAGAGAGGGCCCACATGTAAGTCTCAGAGAGAGGGGGGAGGGCATGGCCCATATGTCAATGTCTTGGATTTAAAAGGGCCCACATGGCATAGACTTGGATTTAAATGGGGTCCATATGTCATAGGAGAGAGGAGGGATGATAGGGTGGTTCACTGTGCATGGGTCCATATGTAAGTCTCAGGGTTAATTGGAGGATTAAATTTGTTACTGGGCTGGGCCCACAGACCAATGGGTATTAATCGAGATTACTGTGCACTTAAAGGGACGGGGCCCTCTTGTCAGTGTCTCGGGAGGGGTTAATTGGGCGGGCCCACACGTCAGTGCCGAGAGAGAAAGACGGGGTGCCAGACGGTGTACAGGAGGCGGCCGGGGCATCGACGGCGCACGGCGGCCGGAGGGAAATGGCGGTTGAGGGCTTGCTGGTGGAAGGGAGATACGGGAACGGAATGAGGGAAGAATGGCAAGGATGGTGGTCGGCTCGGATTGATGGATGGAGGCTCGAGGGCGGCGGGTGACGGCGACCAGAGGGCGGCGGCGCGGAGGCGCAGTGGTTGGCCGTCGCTGGCGACCAAAAGAGCGGTGGAGGGGGCTGGGGGCTTCGGGTTTGGATGTAGAGATGAGAGGAAGAGGAAAGAGAGGGGCATTGGGTTCCTACCTCGTGCAGCGGCGAGTTCCCGTAGCGGCGGCAAAGCGGAGCGGCGGCGGCCAATTGGGCGTTTTGGCCTCCATGGCTTTCGGGCGTCGGTGAGGGGCTTGGGGAGGTCGTGGGACTCCGAGAAATCCAGTGGTGGTAGCGGCTTGGATGATTAGGCTCAGGGGTGGTCGTATTTGGGGTGGGATAGATCGGCATCAATGGCGGCGGAGAGAGAAAGCTCGAGCTCGGGGCCAATCATGGAGCGGCGGGGGCTGGATTTATAGGCGCGGGGCGCACAAGGAGACAACGGAGAGAGGCAGTGGCTACAGTGGAGTGTGGCCATGGCAAGGACGACGCGACGCATCGAAAGCTTGGGGCCATGTCGCACTCTGTGGCCGACGTCACCGAGCTTCCTCGTGCGGCTGCGAGAGATGAAGGAGGCGAGACAGAGAGGAATGGTGATGGAACAACCCGACGGGATTTTGGGGCACCTTGATTTTGGGGCTCGCCAGAGAGGGAAATAGCTCGAGCTTGCCGGCTTTTGACCCTCGCCCATGGCGAATGGTGGAGCGCAAACTGCGCCGGGCTGCTGGGGCTGATGGGACTGGGGCGGGGTCGTATGTGCTCGGGCAGACAGGGACATGGAGGTATGGGGCTCTGCTGTCGCGTTGGAGAGGAGGCGAGAAAGTTCGAGAGAGGAGAGAGAAGAGAGGAGACAGAGAGCGAGTTGGGAGGACGAAGACGATGGGAAGACGACGATGGCTGCGACTGACCGGTGGGACCCGGAAGCGCAGCACGTGCGTCGCTCGCGGGCAGCGGTGTCTGGCCGGTGGGGCCGACCGTCAGTGCGTGGGGAAAATCGGAGCTGAGGGAGCGGGCCGACCGAGGATAAGGTAGGAAACAGTGATGTTGGTTTTTCTCAGGAATTATTTAGGAAGATTTTTGATTATTTCTTATAGAGATTTTAATCCAAAATTTTATATTTTAGACCACAAAATTCTGGAGATTTGATGGGGAGGACTTTTTGAGGTATTTTTCTGGATTTAGATATATATATATACACACACATATATATGTATATTTATATGGAAGAGATGGATAGAATTTTTGGAGAATTGAAAGGTATGTAATTTTTGGAAATTTGATGGTTGATCTCTATAATATATTCTCAGGAATTTAATTAAGGGATTTCAAGAGATTCATATATACATATACACATATATTTATATATATGTATATATTGAGAGGGATCCAAAGAGAGTTTTTGAAAGGACAATTGGGGGATTTAGTTTCGGATTTGGGATTTGGACTTGTGGACTTTTGGGAATTTGAGAGGTTATGTGGCTTGGATTGAGCACCAATTGATCGATTCTGGATGGTATTTGCGAAAGAAAATAGGAGATCTAACAGGCGACTTGGATTTAAAACTGGACTTGATCAAGGGATATTTGTGTCAATAGAATAGAATTGGGAAGCACCTCGAAGAATTTTAGGATTTGAACTTAATTCTTGGGATTTGAGGATGTTGGAAACTGAATAACTTTTGAAAATTCGGAAGGGAGTTCTCGATGGAATTCAGAGTTTCTAATAGGACAAAATAAGGACGTTTTTACTAAAAGCTTCAAAGGCGGCTTTCGAAGGTTTGTATTGGAGCTTCAAATTGCAAAATTCGAACCCAGTACAGAGAATTTGTTGGGAGTATGAAATAAGAGTATTTTATCAAAGTCTTCAGAAGATTCGAAGGGAGATTTTGATTGGAAAAAAAAACAAAAAAAAGTTTTTCAGAGGGAAGTTTGAGAGAGACAATCGAATTGCAAAATTCGAGTCTCGTAATTTTTTGGAGGAATTTTGTTGGACCAAATGTTTTTAGTTTCAAGGGCTGTTATGATCTGAGATC
Organism: Oryza meyeriana var. granulata; assembly: GCA_003991445.1. NCBI lineage: Eukaryota > Viridiplantae > Streptophyta > Magnoliopsida > Poales > Poaceae > Oryza > Oryza meyeriana. The sequence continues at coordinate 102,936 of RYFJ01002211.1, forward strand.
TACGGCACTAGCTTCCTAAGCACACACAAAGATCCAAAAGTTTTGAAATTAGGTTTTAACTAAAATAGGGTTTAACTGCATTCTGAAACCGTAGTGTTACAGGTTCTACTGTTCATCTAGGCCACCATTCCTCTCTCTCTCGGACCCTATCCCCGCTCGGCCCACGGCCTCTCCCCTCACTGCGAGTGCTGACGATCAGGCCCCACGGCCGCAGCCAACCCACGCACAGCCCGCGCAACGTGCTTGCATCTCGGCCGCACTGTGACCCCACCTGTTGCTCTCGCTGGCCACCGAGTATCCCCCGATGCCCGGGCCCTGCATGTTGGCGGTCGTCTTTCTCCACCGCCTCTCCTGGCACTCACGGAACGTTGCTTGATAAAATATCCGCCGAGTCCCATTGTCGTGAGTGTGCACGGCTCTCCCCTACCGTCCAGCCCAATAGCCATCGACCGCCGCGCTGCCTTCGCCGCCGAGACCCCATTCACTCTCGCGTCGGCGAGCCACCTGCACAACCAGCCCACCGACCGCACTTGCCTAGCTGCGCCACCACCATAGCCGCCCCAGCTCTGTGCACCGCCTCTTCTCTCTGTTGTCGCGTTAGCACACGCGGCGCTTCCAATAAAACCGGCCGAGCCCCTTTCCCTTTTTTCCCCACCGCCGCGTCACTTCCGCCGCCGCACTCAGCCCGAGCCCGAGAGCTGAGCTTTGGTACCTCCGCTGCCGCCGCTTTTTGTGTTCCCTCTGGTGAGTCGACCCCCCCTCTTCCTGTCTCCGCCCCTCTTCTCTCCTTCGTCGCAATAACCGATCCCAAATCCCCTTTGCCCGAGCTCGCCGTCGACACCTGCGCTCTGCCGCTACTGAGGCGCATGCTTCTCCCTCCGCACTTTCTCTTTCCATGTCATCCGGCATGTCGCTCGCCGTTCTCCTATCCGAAGCCGGCCGTTTGTGCTCTCCGCCACCTGCACCGCCACCGCCGTCAGCCAGCCCGACTCTCAGTCGATCTCCGGCCGCGCCCCGTTCCTCTCTCTTCCTCTCTCTCTCTGTCTCTCGCTCTGTCTCGCCCTCTCTGCGTACTGGTGGCCCGCGGCCTGACATGTGGGCCCCCTTCTTGGACCAACCCCACCAACAAGTGCCCGACATAATTAACTTTAATTAATCCTTTTTTATAAATAATGTTGATTGAATGTGGCCCCATGTCATCCTCTTTCCTCTACCAATGACACATGCCTCACTCCATAACCCTCCCTGAGGACCATGCACATGTGGACCTCTCTTACATGTGGCCCCCCTTGTCATCTCTCTCTGTAATACATGCCATGTGGCCCTACACCTCAGCCTTCTCTCCCTCTCTGACCTTGGCCCCACCTACATATGAATATTCCTAATATTCTTCCAAATTCAAAATAAAATCCCTTTTTCTTTTCTAAAAATCAATGTAATCTTGAAAATTCATATCTTTTCACCTAACTCCGACCATCCCGTTCAAGTCTCAAATTTTTTTCTAAAATTGAGATCTACCGCATGTACTATTAGTTATTAATAATATATTTATTTCTAGGTTTTTGTTGTTTTTCTTCATTTGCGCGAGTCGATGACACGGAATTATTTCGGAAGCGGATTCTCGAAGATTTGAAGACGAAGTTAGAGCAAGTTCACCCCTTGAACATATTACTCCTAGTTTTAAAATATTTGTTTGCCAAATTGGCATTTAGTGTCACGTTAAATTGATTCGGCTTTTTGCGCGACAAACCCGAACAGACCTACCTAGTAGTTACAATCCCCATAGCTGAAAATCCCTATTCCTTGTGCTCCCCTCAGTGTTACCTCGCTCCGTGTCATAGCAGGATCTATAGACGTATCGCCTAGATCACAACTGTTTTCGACCTTGAAAACCTAGGTTTATAAAACCTTTCGATCCGCACCGTTCAACATAATTTTTACGAAATAAAGAACGTTTCTTGCAAAAACTCACGATGCAAAGTGATCCCTTGTGGATGCTTGTACTTGCATTATAAGACCGATCCTTGAATTGACTATCATAGCACAGTGCGACCACATGGTGAATGGACACCCCTTGCGAATAATTAACGACCGTTTTCTTTTTCCGCTAGTCTTCGGTTTTCCCGAGCTCCCTCCTATCCTTGTCAGCTGTGCCCCAGTTTTCCTCCCTGGCAGCGACTACTTCTCCTTGATCCGAGTAGATTGCTACTGCAGCTCCTTGCTCCCTGCCTTTCCTTGTCTTACTCGGACCTCCTTCTGACCGGTAACACTTGAAGTGGCCGACTACCTTGTTGAACCGTTGTTTCCTTTCCCCGAGTTGCACCCCCGTTGGACGCCGACTACCGACTTGGAGAAGAACCAATCTCACGGCACTCAGCACCACTTGGACCGATGAACAATAAACCTGCCAGCATCGCTTACCAGTGATCATCCGAAGCCCGGTCAGTGAGATTGCTCCAACCTTCTACACTTACCTTAATGTCTCGTCCAGCTACAGTGCCTGCCACTCCTATACCAGTTGGACTCAAAGTCACTTCCTGTCATATCCAGTCAGTTCTCTTTACTTCCTTGCTCCCCCGTTCCAGTTCACCGTGCCTCAACCATTGCACGTCGGCTATATATATGGCCAACCGTCCCCCTCTTCGTTGTTTGCAAACCGCCAAGCTCCAGCTCTGCTAAGTTTCATCCTCTCAAGCTTGGAGCTCTTGCGGCAGTGCTCTCGGCTGAATCCTGATTGCAGGCGCGACTGCCCGTCTTATTCTGTCGAAGGAGTAACCGACCTACGTGCGGTTTATGATCTTTCTGGTTTCCTGAACCTCCTGCGCTGTATCGATGTTCTTGTCTGCTTGTTCAGAGGGCGGCTGAACCGCTGGTGGCTATCGCCAGAAGGCCCCGTTCCGCCGAGAGAGACCACGCTCCTTGAACAAGGCAAAGCTCTGTGGAGTCATAATCTGTTTCCCATATATGCGAAAACTAGGTTGTTGGAAAATCGAGGCTATGCGTAGTTTAACCTTTTGGGATAAAGTAGCTGTTGGCCTCGGTTGTTGTGCAAGCGACTAAACCGGATGATCATAGCCCGAGTTAGGAACCACTTAGTGCTGGGGTAGGATGTTGTTGATATTCAGCCCTGTGAAAGCCCACTAGAGAATGGCGAGCGGGCTAGCAAAGTCCTTATCTGAAGATGTACGGATGGGGCCGGAGTGAATGGGGGCTGCTTAGCTCTGTGCAACCGTTGTGGTGCTTTCGTATGGAAAGCGGTGTGAGGGTTTTTACCTAAAACTGTTGATAAAACCCTGGGGTAACTCTCCGGATCGGCGGTGTTTGTGAAAACAAATAAAAGTTGTGTGAAAATCTTATTACTAGATGAACCTGACCTGTGTGTCTGCGTATGGTCATTATTCATCGATAAGGACGATTTTCCTTTGGGGGGAAGTTACCATGCCGGAGACATCATTGAGCGAATGCGACCAGGAGACGAAAGGAGTGTTTTGATGGAGAGTGCCCGCTATGGTCCGGAACGTGAGAAATAGTAGGGTGTTTTATAGGGAGTGAAGTTTCAGTTGCCGATCCGAGTCTGCGATCCTTGTAATTTGTTCGGCGGGCAGTTGGTATGCCTCTATACTGGCTTTGTGAGAATGCGTCGTTGTCACGAATTTGCGGGGTAACAGGCCGATTACTCGGGGGTTGTGAATTGTCTGTGCGGAGATGAGTATTATAGCGCGCACCCATCTGCAGATTTAGCAGAACTTTGAGGATCGAGATCAGCCGTGCCGCGCGTAATTGGCGATCGCAAGGTGTCATAGCGCTACATTTTGTTTCAAGAGATGCTGTGAAAGTGTTGATGAAAGGAACCCGTGACCGCCAGAGTGTTGGCCGAGTGAGAGTAAACGAAGGGCCTGTCGTGGGCAGAAAGCCGGTATCTGTGGTGGCGGGGTAATTAAGAACCATAAGAACCAAGTAGTGAAACAGTAGAACAGTTATGTATTCGATGCTCCCGTGTTTAGGCCAGGGCGGAGTGGGAAGGCAGCGCCAAAATGTTTAACCCCCGGGTAGCCAGGGGCGGCAAAGGGTCATTCTGCGGTTTGTAGCCAGAAGACGGTGATATGAGCACGAGCGTCCAGACAGTCGTACTGACCGCAAGGCTAATGCGAGTTTGTTTAGCTAGCCGTTGAGCCAGGTGCTTAGCGTGGCAGTTGAGGGTGCGCGATGGTCATGGAACTCCCGCGTTGTTATCCAGCTGCGGGGAGGGGGCTGGTGCGAGGGCAGCGGATAGATGGACGCCCCGGAGGTGTGTTATCCAGGGGCGGTGGGGGCGAGTGAGGGGGGATGGGTGGTGGGGGAGTGGGGGGCCGATCTAGCGTAGGCTGGTGAAGCCGTTAGGTAGTAGTGGCGGGCAATCCAAGTTCCACAGCCTGAGAATTTGTTTGTAGCCGTGAAGTCGTCAAGGGGGTTCAGACGAGTTTGTTCGTGGAAAGAGTACGAGAGACCAGGCAAATACGAGAGTAGAAAGATGATAAGAGCTATATGTTATGCTTGATTCATTAAGTGGCGAGTTCGTGAAAGCCAACTGTGGCGCAGGATAGAGGCGTGAGCCTGGGGCTGACCGACAGACAAAAGTTAGAAGCTCGAGCTAGAGTGTGCAAAGAGAAAGGTTGTAATTAACGGGCAGTCAGGCTTTTCGTCAAATGAAGACCTTTAGCCTTTTTGTGGCTGGACCGGATTTAGTGCATTCGATTCCCCGGACGTTGGCTTGATACGATAAGCTACTCGACGCTTGATGTCAAAGGTGGGTTAGGGGGGTGATAGTAGGTTTTGGGGAGAGGAAAGATCGCAGATCCGACTGCTGGGCGGATTCCTCCAAGACGCAGGCCGAACTACGAAGACTTCTGAAGGTTTCGCGCCTGCAGTTCCTAATTCGCTGAGCCTAGCTGGCAGTGTGTTTTTGTCCCCATCTTGCCGCGCTGCTTCTGCTGTGTTCGTTAGTTTGACCTGTTGATTAGTTTGTGCCCATTGCCGAGTACTGTCCGTCGGGAGTGCATCTCCTGGGTTCATATAGGGTAGAGTGACTCGTGTATATGGTTATGGTGTACACATCTGTTTTGTATCATTGTGGTGCGTTACCGGGGCGGACTACTGATCCTGGAGAAATCGGGGGCCTTATGCACCATGAGCCTTCCACCTATCGGGCGCCACTAGCTTGTAGGAGGGATAGAGCAAGGTTGGCCTAGGAGCTTGAGAGACCCTACGCGGTGTAGATGCTCTTGGTTGAGATGAGGCTTAGTTTCTGACATATAATTGATGCAATGAGAAAAAAAAGAAAATGTTTAGCAACGTGTGTGAACCTTTTCTCTCTTGCTGGGGGAGAATTGGAAAAGTGTTTCTAAACTCTTGCCTTCTCTCCCTGACCTTGTACCTGCTTTGGAATCTTTGTATATTAGCCCTTATCAGCTGAACTGGGCCGCATCTGTTTCTTTTCGGTTGAGGACTGGATCCGGGAAGTATATTCACGGTTTCTGCTGCTGAATCCAGTGCTTGCCTAATCTTTGTTGCTCCTCATCAATGTCCATCGGTTGGTCGCCGATATCTCGTGGCTGAGCCCCTCTTCCTGATTGGTGTGCCCCTGATCTCTGGACGCTGATGGCAGACGGGTCTAGCGCCGAACGGTTCGTTGCTCCACGCTCGCGTGGTGTGTCGAGGACCGAGGGTGCGCAGCCGGCATACAACCTCTCTAGCTGGCGACGCAGGATGATAAGCAAACAGATGTGAAGAGGAACCGTGATGAGTCGGATTGTTACGCGGAAATGTCCGTGGCATCGGCGTATGGTACCTCGACTGGCGGTGCTAACAGGCCGAGATACCACTGCGAGGCGATTGCGCTCAATCGCTCCTCACGCTTTCACAGGCAGACCGGGGCAGCAGGCTTATGGCCATCCACCGGACCCAGGATTCTTGGCAATGAGGGGCTAATTGCTCGAGATGTCGGGCCGGCAGATGCAGGGCCTCTTCTCCATTTCACAGCTCCTACCGAGCAGCAAGCGCATGAATGGACGCTCCAAGCTCGTTCGTCCGACTTTTCAATGAGTCCCGTTCCAGGCGGGATTCTCGGTCAGACTGCTTGAGCCAGTGACAGTAGGTGCTGGAGGATCTGGCTGAAAGTAGGTGATGACTAGAAAGCCTGGAGACCTGTGGGGGGTGCAGTGGGCTACACCCGACGGAGACGAAGAGACCCAGGTTTGCTGCGACATCCAACTACAGTGGACCAGCAGGGACCGATTGTGGGAGAGATATGCTAGTCGGTCGTGCCTGCCGAGCATAGCCGCCAGTGGACAGTGCCCGGTCCCCGGGTTTGTGAAGCCTTCAGAAGGGCCCACATGTAGCCTGCAGAAGGAGGTAACTAGACAGTCAAGAGAGGAAGAATGGATCAAGCAATCCTCAAAAGCAGGACATTCGCGGAGCATCAGCGAGTACCTGTAGCAGGTTCAACTATCTAGCTCGCTATGCACACAGTAGACGTAGAACACGAGCAAAAAGATGGGAGCAGAAGGGTGGATTTCTGCTGAAAGGGGACATGAATGTCGGAAAGAAGGTCAGCATTCTTCCCGGATGTACTTGCCCTACTTTCCGAGCACGGGTATGGTCAAAGAAGCCTACGTAGATGAGAAGACGGCTGGAGAAGGAGATCGAGTTCGCTGACGCAAGGCTCCTCGCTAGAGTGCGGTGAGTCTGTACGTAGTGGCGTCCGAGTTCGTGAGCTCCTATCTCTGCCGGATTCTTTCCCGTCCAGGTATATGCCCTCCATCCCGTGTTTCATGAGCGGTGTTGTCGCCCATCTGTTTCTCGCTCGCGGAGCTTCCCTTTCCTTTTTGTGTGATCACGAGAGAAGGGGTTTCGTGCCCCGGACCCCCCCTCAGTGCAGAATACCGGTGCAAGTCGCTTCGGGCCATACGCTCGGAGGCCGGTGCGCTTCAGCGGAAGAGGTATTTCGAGCCCCGGAAGCGTTGCTACAATGCTGCAACGCAGTTGGGTCACTTCGCCCGACACTGTCCCCAGGAAAGCCAGGACCCTGCCAGCCCTGACCCCTAACGCCAGCGCTTCAAGAGCCCCTGTGTTCAGTCGAAGACAGCCTTACTACACATACTAATGGATCTCGCCTCCCGTAGCCTCCGAACCTGTGGGACGTGCCGAGAGTCAATCATGATCCAATCAGAGACAGCCGCCTGAGAAGCTTTCAATTATGGTAATGTACGTTTTCTTGTCAACTCCGTACCTCAGTTGTTCTGTTTGATCTGGAAGCATCGCACCTCTCCTTATTTCTCAATTCTTGTGGGAAGTCATTGGTTGGATGTTCAAGGTCTTAGATACCTATGGTCTAACAACTCCCTGGTAATGAGTTTAGGTCAGACCAAGTCTTGCCCTGGAGTACCTGGTAATTAAGGAGTTAGTTTCTAGCCAACCCATTGTCCTGGGAATCACAAGGCTTGGATTTGACTAGGCAGTGACTGGTTAGCCTACCAGCATAAGGCCGAAAGACTGTTGCAACCAGCCCATAACCCTGCAGTGCCCTTTTGGACAGAAGTAAGGTTATTGCCTCCCTTGGAAACCCTAAGAACCGACCCCTCCTGAAGCTCGGTGAAAATAGTCCTTTTGGCGAAGAAGTGCCGCGTGATCAATGATACCCTGATGTCTTCCCAGACAGTCTACCCGAATGCCCCTATAGAGAGATTGATATTCTCTATGAGGAGGTTGCTACCTCGCGACTGGAGCACCAGTATCCAGAGGACCTATAGAATGGCGGCTATATTGAGTTAGTTCGGAAATGGAGAAGAGCATAGAGTAGAATAAGAACTTGAGAGCCTAGGGTTTTGTCGACGCTATGCACGATCACGCTGTTGGGGAGCTCCAAGTGCCTCTCAGGAAAGAAGATAGAGACAATGAGATGTCGGTGGGATTAGTCTCGCACTGCTGAAATGAGTAACCATCGGATAGAGAATCGCTCTCACAGGTGGGAGCGACGCTGTCCGGACCAGCTGCATAGAGCTAAAGTTTTCTCTAAGGTTGACCTGAGATGCAGGGGTGATAGCCACAATTGAAGATCAGGCCTGTGAGGAGTGATAGCCCAAGACGGCTTTCACGGCGGATATGGAGGTGAGTGATGAGTATGACGGGAGTATGTCCTGTCGGAGCTCATCATTATGCCCCGGCGCTGTGTTTACATGAGCCTTATGAAATAAGTATTCAGTTGAATATCTCGACAAGTTTTGTCGTGGGGGGCCGGGGGTGGTGGGGCTGGTGTGGGTGGTTTATTTATAGATGACATCCTAATTTCTCCAAGGAGCGGGAGCAGGGAACATGTTGGACATTAGAATTTGTTCTAGGAAAGGTGAAAGAGGCAGCAACCAGTTGTTTTCCAGTACTCGATAGTGTGGGAGTTTTGCTAGACCGAGTTGCTTTCTCGGGGCATGTGGTCCACTGCCCGAAGGAGAGGTAGACAGTGTGGACCCTTTGCGGGAAAGTTGAGAGACTGCTTTTCTGGAGAGATCCCGATACGTGGTGGCACGGAAGTGAGATAGTTCTAGTTTGGCGGTTATTATCGGAGATTTGTGCATTGGGAGAGTGATTTCGATATGGATTGCCAAAGCCGGGGGGGTGCATGAGCAGAAATTGTTAAAAGTTAATAATGAGTGTGTTGAAGGTGGGATGACCTGCGAGAAAAGTTTCATGACGTTAAGAAAAGCTGACTGACGGCCTTACCTGTGGTTGAATGTCCTTGCCGGAGTACTCTTATGGGAAGATCGTGTTGAGGTCATACTGGTGATGCCATGCGTCGCCGGACTAGGCATAGCTGTGTGCTTATCAGGAAGAAGAAGTGGTTGCGTATGCCTCAAGACAGTAAGACCCCATGAGCTGAACTACCCGAACCCATGACCTAGAGTTTCGTCGCGTCACGCCAGTTTAGTGCGAGGGTGCTCCTTAAAGAGCGGGAGGGGACCGACATTACCTAGTCCGAGAATGCCGGGGGTTGTGATTATGGTGAGACCAATGGCCAAAATATGGCTCTGTGAAGTATGATCTTCGACTGCAGTACGGTAGCTTAATCTCAGACAAAAAGATGGCTTGAGAGGATCTTTACGCACCTGGAATACGTATCCACGCCTGGCAAGGCAAATGTTGTGCGGAGTTGCTCCTCAGTCGCGGAAATAAGTCCATGTAATGCCATTCTTGACCCCGCCCCTTGCAACCCGGCTAAGTCGAGAGCGAAAAGCTAAGGGATTTATAAGTATGGTCAAGCTCATTAGGAACGCGTGTTGGTGGCGACGTGTTGCTGATTCAGCCTATCCTTGGATAAGACTTCGGTGGATCAGTAGGAAGCTCAATTAGATTGTAGATGAATTGAATGGATCATCGGTCTAAAGTGGAAGCATGATCCCGGAGTAAGCCCTCCAGTTCGTCCATCGAGCAGCAATAGGAACTGTTTGGTTTTGGGAAACGCATTTGCTGGTGTGGCCTGACAGAAAGGAAATCCGAGGATCGTTTGATGCTTAGAGGAATTGCCATGAGTTCCGCTTATTTCCATTTCCACCCAGGAATGTTACTTAAGAGTTACAAGATAGTTAAGGTATCATTGACTGAGTTTGAGCCTGCGAATGGAGAGCGGAGGGTATTATTGTGTGTGCTCGAGTTGATGTCGCGAGTTGTTGTGACATTCCAATAGGGGGGTGGTTTGTAGAATTGTCGAGTTGGCTATCAGAGAGCCAGCTGATGATTGGGTTCAGCCGCTTTAAGGATACTTCTGACGTGATGAATTATGAAGCAAGATAGTGAATGGATGGTTGCATCGGTTAGTTACCTAAGACGCCCGGCAGGACTATTTATTTCCATCTGTTTGGTAATAGTGGGTAAGTCGACCTGTCCAATAGGGTCGGCCAGCTTTATCGCCCGTCAAGACAACCTACTCCGCCAAGATGCTGAGAGGGTTCCGAGCTTTGGTTATTGTCTGACGAATGTTGAGGCTGCAAATGGAGTTAGTCCCATAAAGAAATATGGTGTCCGATTTGCCCTAGTGGAGCTCTAGTTTCACCTCCCACTTTTGCATCAAAGTTTGCTATGCGGGTCGAATTGGCAACTAATCTCGATTGTCTTGACCGGCATATCGTCAGCTCGCTGCCCAGACGGGTGTTTGTTTGTTTTGGGCTCTGATGGACAAAAGGTAATAGAATCAGACCAGATTGTCGTGGAAGAGGTATGCTCAAGAGCATGTGCCTTGAGAGTTTTGAAGGAAGCCGGGGATCGTGCTGTTCTGCACTGGGTGGTATGTCCGAGAGTTCGTCCTTTAGCTGAGGATAAAGCTATCAAGCCGTATCCAGTATTGGGCGCCCCCAGATGAAGCTCGTATATGACGCAAGGTGTAGAACGCCACTCGGTTGGACCAACGATAGAGAAGAAAGTTGTTGTGGTGACCAGACATTTTTGGAAGAGCAGAAGAGCGAGGGGTGAAGGTTATCGCGAGAGCGGCATTGAAGAGCGGCCGAAACCCGGCTCTATGAAGACTTGCCAGATAATCGGAGACTAGGGTGCTGGGGGAAAGTGGGGCGTTCGAAAGTTTATGCCAAGTAATAGGGGGGGGGGGAACCATTGATGTATCTCCGATATCAACCCTACGAGAGGAACTAAGAGAATTCGGAATCGAGTTGAAGCTTAGCGCTCGCGTATATCGGACCTTACCCTATTTTCACAGCGACGCGGTTGTGGGAGTGGCTTGCGTCATCGTGGACTGAGGTTACGACCGAGGTGGATTATGAGACTTGCTGCCGACGATCCACGACGTGGTTTCCATGTGTCCCATTTTGGAGCAGAAATGTCGTTCGCATCCCTGAATGTAAGCAGATTTCCGTTGAAAGAGTATTGCTACGTTACAACGTCAAGCCGTCAGCCTACAAGAACGAGCCCTATTCGGTATTTGGAGACAAGGACAGACGATACCAGCACTGAAAGACATTTATCAGAATTCGGGACAATGTGGATGCACGAGTGGAGTAACCATCGAGGATGAAAGCTAGACTATGGACGAGTTAAGATCGCCTTTCATAGCTGATTACGGAGCTCTGCTGGCTCGAGTAGGGTGCCGAATCCGGCGATATGTCTGTTAAGTGGGGGAGGTGTGGGGTGTAACGACCGTTTTTCTTTTGTCGAGCTGTCTTCGATGTTCGCCTGATGTCTCCCTCCAGTGAGTCCTTCAGCTTTCTGCCCCAGTTTTCCTCCCGGCCAGGCCGAACATACCTGTCTCCTAGGGGGAGGGGGGCCGGAGTAGGATTGGCATACTCAGTCCTTGCATCCGTGCCCTTCCTTTTGTCGTTACTCGACCTCCTTGCTTGCCGAGTAAGTCATCTGTGAAGTGGGTTCGTACTACGTCTTGTTGTATGAGGCCGTGTTTCCTTGTCCGCCCGAGTTTTCACCTCGCCGGTTGTGGACGGGCCGGGTACTAGCTGGGGCCGAAGTGGAGAAGAAACCAATCTTCACCTGCCACTCTAGCACTCAGGTTTACCGTGTATTACAAAACCTTGCGAGCATCGCCTGGTGGTACCATGTG